>JAOYMZ010052605.1:0-13842 GCA_025802335.1 Pinguicula primuliflora | reverse complement strand
CAAATATGGGATAGAAACTGAGTGTGTTTCTAATATCCTCATAGTTGTATAATAGATTCCGGAAGAGAAAGATTGCAATTTCTCATGAATGAGTATTTGCTCCTTTTCATATGAAATTATGTTCATATATTCTTTATTTTCTTCTTCGATGGTTTCGATATAAAAACCATTTAATCTAATATATCTAAAACTTAATAAGTTTCATATGGATATGGGAGAAAATAAGGCATTTAAAATGTCTATGTGTGTTCCATTAGGTAACATAATATTTGCTCTACCAGATTCTCTAAGAATATTTGTTGGATTGGAGATAGTGATGATGTCTGCCTCAATAGGTTTCAAATCATCATTGCATGTCAAATGTTTTAAGCAAAGAAGAATTTCACTACCCATTTCTGAAATTCGAGAATATATGAAAAGAACAATAGCAGAAACTTATTATCTTAGAAGTGATAGGGTGGGATTGATGTGGAAACTTTGAGAGATCTGAAGAAGATATGGAGAAGAGCAATTCGTGCTGATAATGTGTTATAATCTCAAGAATTCTGCAGGAAAAAAAATGAGAAGATTAGAAGAGAGTGACACTGTATCTCTATTATTCTATGTAATCCTCTTTATATAGAGGTAAGGACCGACAATTATAGATAATTCTTGCATACAAAACGGTTGAATCATTATATCTATAACAATAATAAATTTGGGTTTGTAATACACATATTATGTACAAATAAATGTACCAATATTATATGAGTAATGCTACATGTACCTTTACCTTTGACACACTTCATAAATCCTCTTATGTGGCACCCACCATAACCACACACACAATCATACTCATTTTTTAATGTATGATTGTCACATAAAGAATTTATGAGACCGTGTCAAAGTTGAGAGGGTATAAGTAACATTATTCATATTATATTCAAAAATCTCTCAAACTCACCGAGACATTTGTCTAAAACCCTTGCTCAGCAAAAAAAAAAAATAGTTCCGAATTCGACGCTAAGATCAGTCGGCTCTCCGCACCCCCGCGACGATGGTGCGGAAAGGTCGGATAAGTCACTCGAACTTACATTTTTGTTTTGATGTTCGTCAGTTCCGCATTATTTTGATGATTTACTGCTTTGATGTTGATTTGTTTCTGTTCTTACGGCAAATCTTTTGTTGCTCTTCTCCATTTTTTGAAATTGGAAGAGACTCGTAATCTCGTTACTTTCAAGCGTATGTACATTATGTGGTGATATGATTAGTTAGATTTCTTACATGCTGTGCTCGAAAATTCATCAGTTATTTATTACATACATGCAGTTGCGGTTCCTTGAAACGTCAATTTCAGTACGCTTGGGCGTGAAGGAAAGATGAGGCTCTTACGAAGAGCCATTACACCTTCTAATGGTGGCTTGTGCCAGAAATGTCAGCATTATAGAATAATTGAGGCTTCGCGTTCTCATATACACAACGGTGATGTCACTGCACTTTCATTTATGGACTTTTTACAGCCCATGAGGTTCCTTGAGATTACAGCACACTTCATTTGTTTGAGATTCAGCACTTATTTCAGTGGCATTCTTTTACTTCTCTCAAAGTGTTTTAAACGATTGTGCATCATTCTCTGAAATACATTTTTTTTTCTATTGACTGTTATTTATTATACATGGCAAGAGCTTTTTTGCTAACCTAATAGTTTCATTCTTAGACGTTCTTAGGTTTCTAATGTTCATAGTTGCTGAAGTTTTAAATGGGACATGATGTAGCTTTGCCTGGGAAATCCAATCTTACTCACGGGCCAAATTTACAGTGGCTCTCCAAGCTGTATGCTGTTTCCACTCTAACGGATACTGTGGATGTAAGAAAGCCACGAAGAGTGGTCTCAAGGAATGAGCGCAAATCTTTGGTGGAGAACTATGTCATGAAGTATGAACTATTTAATTTGATTTTTATTCAAAATTGAAGCTTCGCTTGTATATGATTCTAGGGACAAGTTATATGCTGAATTTGACATTCGTTAACAGGTACAGGGAATTGAATGCAGGGATGTTTCCATTTATTTCTGAGGTTCAGAAAGAAGTTGGTGGTAATTTTTATATTATTAGGAACATCGTACAAGAACTGGAACATGAATCTTTAGTTAATGCCAAGGTTACTACCACATTTGTGAGAGGCCGGTTGAAGATTTCTGCTGACACTCGAGAGGTTTCTCAACCAGAGTCTGTGGATGAAGGTGTCAGCCGTATTTCCGAGGTGGACATTAGGCATTCCAAATCCAAGTTCCTGCTGATTTTTTTCGCCTAAAAAATTTCATTAGTTTTACCTTTGCACTTTACTTTGCAAGTTATTGTAATATTATCGTATATGTATAATATTAGCTTTCTTTGGCAATCTTTTCTGTTCTGCCAGAATGATCAATCAGAAGACATCGAGACTCAACCTTATCACCCAACTGATAAGTCTGCAAGGGGCTTGGAACCTGAGCTACCATCTCACAAGTTTCAGCTCAAGACTGTGCCACAAGAATCAATTGAATCAGGAATATCTAACAGGTAATTTCTCAAATATTATGGTCTTTACAAAGTTTAATATTGGGCTTACTGCTTGGGTTTGGGGAGTTCTTTTTTGATAGATTTTCAAGCTTATAGCTGAATGGTAGCGTCAAGGATATAGAGTTTAGAACCTAACTATCATAGACTTGAAACCAGCTATATCACTAGAATGTTTCTTGACAATAAAAGTCAACACATCTGGTTAAGGTGCCATGCTCTCCCGGGAATATATGCATATACCCGCATGCCCTTACACGCTTTTCTGTGTATTAAATTTGACATTTGCCACCGTGTTGTGTATTCACATGATTCGGTGAATTTAACAGTTCTACCGCCGGTCCAATTAATTGTTCTAAAGTTACAACCCGTGATCATTCATAACCTCTGTATCTTCCTAAAAATTACCGTGTTCCAACTATAGGAAATCGGACCAAGTGCACGGTGAAAATGCAGAGTCTGAAAGCAAATCCTCAATTTGGCACAATCTGAAGTCTTTTGCAGGCGGAATTTTCGGTAGATGGAAAGGAAGTTGATATTTTTTTGTGTTTCTCTCTGTTTGACCATGCCAGTTCTAGTTAGGTCCAGTCCAGGATTGTGAACAAAAGTTGTATATTTGTGAACATATACAACAAAATTTGTGAGTCTTTTCTTACAAGGGAAATATGTGGAGTTTGGCTCTGAATGCAGGAGGACACTACATTTCTTCAATTACCAGCTGAATCATTTCCTTTGTTTTATGTATATGTTAACAATATCAGCCCGAAATTGAATTCCTGTAAGATTTTATAACCAGCCTAATGAAATCACGCGTCTTGTTCGTGCGTATATAACTGAGATTTGGAGTTGCCGAGCGATTATAAAGATGTATAACCGAGGACCCTGTTGGAGAAACCGAAGGTTCGTGTTGGCGTATTGGAGAAAAGTTGCTTTCGCTTCACCAGTTCTGCAGTTGAGAAGAAAATGCTTGTCACTCTGGGATGACATTCTGTGTGCAGATGTCTCTCTGCTTTCTCAAAACCAGTTTCTCCAAGTCAAACATAGTAGACGTAAAGCCTTTCGATCCCAGAATTTTCGAATGGGTTGGCTACCAGAAAGGAGGAGAGTATGAAGTTATAACATGATTATGGTTTTGCAGCATCGACGGTTCATCCAGGAGAATAAGCCTACTATTCAATATGAAACGAAAAACCCAAGGCTTAGAGAACGAAGTACAGCTTAGTTCGTACTTTGACCAAATATATGGAGGGTTCAAGTCACTGAGGGTGAAGACTGAATAACCACTATTGATCCACTTTTTAAAGGAAAAAAAATCCGAGGCTCGATGATTGACGTACAGGGAAGTTCGGAACTGAAGTTGCTGCTGTGGACTTGCATTCTCTGAAATAACTTAAATTCTTCGAAGGTTGCCCTGCCTTGGGGTATAGCTGTCCGCCATTCAAGCACCCTGTAACAACATATATATTCATGATATAAAGGTGTTACTAATCTGCGTTTATTCAGAAAAGACTATAGGGAAAATACCAGAAGGGCACAGTGCACCAACTATATCCCTTATATTCTGTTGCATATGCACCATTATAGCAGATACAAAGACATCCAAGACACAGTGAAATTTGATATGGAATTCTTCCTCGGCATTTTGTCTTTCAACCCAAAGTTTGAGAATACCAAGGAAGATGAAGTCATGCAGAAGAGATGCTGTTGTAAAGTTGCAGATAATACACTAAAGTAGCAGATACAAAGACATCCAAGAAACAGTGAACCTACGGTAACAATCAAGCACAAGGTTGTTCCACCATCCGGGCAGAAAAGTGAAATGACATGCTACCTCATCCTCGATCACAACTCTTGACGAAATCATATAATTATTGGTTATCATTAGACATCATTCTGAGAAATATTAACTGCAAAAAGGCTTTGTGATAACTTTGTTATTCCAATAACCATCATTCGTATCCGGCTAATCCGGAGTCGATCTACAGCTTACCCCTAAAATACAATCTCCCAACGTTGTTGTTGTGTATTGAATTTGAACCTAGGTTCTTGAGCCTGTAAGAGCCAACAAAATCCCTGTCTATTCTCAAATTTTGATATAACAAAACGTACAGGAGTAATAATGTATTACACATTCAGAGACTGGACAAGAATAATGGAGAGACAGTGAATCAAAAACCACCTTTAGATTTCATAACCAAACTCTTGTCAAAAAAACATTTGATAATGAGGACATTTCTAGGCCACCGCAAACAATATAGAGCTTTGTCCCCCTTTAAACTAGGCCTCCAAGTTCTTATCAACCGGAGTAAACCAGCGAACACCTCAAATTTAAGTAATGGAGCAGCAGTGGCCTCACAAGAGCACAGATAGGTGGAGCAAAACTTAACTGAAAAATATCCGCCTACCCCTGCCCATTTCTTCTGTATGTCGGAGCAAAACACAGAAACTCTTCCAACGCATCATGGACCAGTACAAGCGCCAGGAACAGGATTCATGTCAACTGGAATTGATGTCTTTCCATGAAATCATCTTCCTATGATCTCGACCTCTGAATGATCGGGTGACCAGCACACCACTGACGGGCTTACATAAACCAATATCAATGACTGAGGTGTGCTTCTTTTCCAAAGGCATGGCAACATCATCCACAAACAAGTCAAATAGCATAGCAAGGCAGAGTACTTGGTGACCTAGGACGAAATTCTCCTCGCCGAAAGGGATGATTCTTATAAGGTGGGCATTGATCTGCAAATAGAAAACTTTTAAATTTTCTACTGTCATGGAAATGAACGCATGCATCCTTGCTTCGCTGCAAGGCAAGGGTACTACAAATACCATGCACTGCAGGTGGTAGGTGCATGTCAAGTTTACTAATGGCAGGCAGGCAGCTATTACAGTGGATCATGCAAGTGCTGGGTGCTCACCTCTGCTTCAATAGCTCGAAGCTCATTGAAAAATTCAGGAACAATCGCTTCAGAATAATTCTCCGCTTGTGAAGAACTGTACAGCCTGAGCGTAAAGTGAGGGGGGCGAAGAGGATATTCTGGAGTTAACTTTATCTGAAAAGGAAAAAGACAAGTTGTGGGTAGTGTTGGCATGACTTAATAGTACAATAAGCAAATGATCTAACCTTGGCTTCTAATTTCATTGTCCTTTCATCGTTTTCCAGCTTGTGTGTCAATACAAGAATATATTCCTGGATCCCACAATCAGCCCACAGACTCTGGCTTGTTTGTTCCTGGGCAGGTGGTGCAATTTCAGATGTCTCCTCCACTTGGGCTGTCTCATCCAGTTCATTATCCGATTCCAGCATGATATCCATGTCATCCTCCACCTTTTTAGAGTTTGTAAACTTCCCTATGGAGACTGGAGATACAATACTCTTTGACATCAAATTCACCTCTTTTGGGTGCTTAGATTTAGATCCTCCCGAAGGGGCACGCGTAACAGCAGCACCTGAAGATGGAAGCTCTCCATCCTCTTCTATAGCTTCCATCTCATCTGCGGATACCGCATTTGTCAGGTCTGTTCCGAAACCTGGAGGGTTTCGACCTTGTTCTAACTCATTGACAGGTAAAGATTTAGTACTGCTACCACTGGATGTGACGGAAAACCAGCCATGAAAACTACATCTTGGCGAGTGGGAGGACCACGGAACAATCTCACAGGTCAAATTTGGCCACTTAAGCTTCTTTAGCAAATTAAGTAACTGCCTGTAAATACCCATGTTTTATTGAAATATGATTTCAAGTCATGAGGCTCAGGATTCTATGGTAATATACCAAGTAAACCAAGAAGGAACATAACACCGATAAATAGAAGTAGATTAAAAAAGGTGCATTATACTGCGAACAAAGTAATATAAGAATTCACGTCAAAATTTGAAGCTTCAGACAAAAATAAAAACTCGATATTTAATAGAGAGCACATATTAAATGGAAGGTCTGGTCTAGTTCAATGGCATCTTCCATTGTTCTACACCCATCTATTTTTCTCTAAAATTTCATGAAAACAATTCAGATATGACTCACTCAAGAGCCATCTGAGCTTTCTTTCTGGCACGAATCCTCTGCACAATGGTCTGAACCCTGTTTTGCTGACGATACGATGAGAGACCAGATAGAATTGAAGCATGTCGAGTAGTTTCACTATTTGATGCTGCGCAGACTGAAACCAGTGGCGCCACCTCCGGCAAAAAATCAATGCCGGCTAAATGTTGAGCCCATTTGTATGGGCGTGATGTTCGCGCCTCATCGAATGATAGAGAACTTCCAATGCAGAGCTTTGCTGACTGCAATAGTAGCACAAGATAAACACATGCATTACGTACATCAGGTACATCAAAACATTATCTTATAGTCAAACCTGCTGAGGCAGCTGCAGCCCAGTGTCATCCGGAAATAAATTGCATAAAATCTCATTTTCAGGAGCTCCGTCGGAACCATCCACCCCTACACATACGGCATTCAACTTTATTAAGAACTCAAACTTTAAAGTTAATAGTTTTCCAGAATCCGGTTCTGAAGCCCCTTCGTCATTTATGTGAAGGGTAACTTTTAGTGGATGAATTTGATATATTCCAGATTGGTCAACAATCTCCTTGCTTGGTATCTTTTTCGGTCGCTTCCTCCTCCTCTGTCCATCGTCTTCCTCATCTGGTGCATCATCCTCTAACTTGGAGTTGTCCAAATTTGTCGGTAAAGCTTAAGTAACAAAGATCAAAGTGAGAAGGTAGTATAACATACACCAAATCTAACCCATAAGACTTATCACTCGGTGCATATGGCCATTTACCAGATTCTTTGTTAGCTAGTTGGCGAGCAAAAGCCTGGGCATCCTTTAAACTTCCTACTATCTCAAGTTCAATATTCTCTCCGAAGGCCTCCTTTTGAGCAAGCAACTGAGAGTAGATTACATATAGAGGAGGCGGAAGCAACTCTGCTAATTGGTGCTGCTTCAGTTTCTTGGTGTGCAGAAAATCAAACTGTTGTTGCACAGGCATAGATGCTTTCTTGAGAGCTTTAAGGTGTGAGGGAAGGCTTGTTAAAAATCTTTTCCTGTTTGCTATTCCGTCTTGTAGAGCTTTCTTTTGTAGTTCCAATTTCTCACGCAGCTTGCACAGTTCTTTACGCTGAAACAGAGAGATATTTACATTTCTCAACCTGGTCCTTCCAACTTGTGAAGCAAGAATGAAGTATGGCAATTCAAAGTCATGCAATAGAGTCGGATTTTTGCACAAAGGAAAATTTGCACCGCACACATAAGCTTCATAAAACATAAAAGGGCATGCCTGGAAGAGCTCATAGTTGAGCCTTTTCAGCATCAAATCATGCGTGCTATCAGCTGATAATGTGGGGCTTTTGATATCTTCTGGAACATCTCTCAAGAATTCATCCTCCGAGACGAGCTCAATATCAGGATACTTGGTCTTGAAGTCTTTGCAGGCTTTTATTGCTTTTACGTAATGATTCTTCTCATACATTAAATTGTGGAGCTGGAGGGTTGTCAAGTCTGCGGGAGCTTTGGCTCGCTCTGTTTCAGCTTTAACTTTATCTTCTTCAACCAAGATAGACCTATTCACCTGTTTCAATAACATTTAGAAGCGAGCAACCAATTTTAAGATAACCACATATCAAGTCCCCTAACAACTTACATTAAATAATTTTCCAATAATACAAAATCACCAAATCCAGTAATGAATTCAGTTATACAGACAGATATGAGACCAAATCAACTATAACAATGTGAAGCCCTAGCTAGAACCATGGCCGCAGAAGCAAAACCATAAAACGAAATTAAACCGTTTATACTCAGAGATTCTCTCTTAAATAGGAAAATGACCGATGAAATTAACCGTACCCGACGGAAATTGACGAAATTTAAGAGAATTTGAGTGACAAGTTCCCGCAGCAGGGACTTGGGTTGCGCGTCTTTCTTCATAGACAGCATTTTGGCAATGATTTCCTCCGTAGAATACTTGGTTTCTCTCAGCATATCATAAAGAGGTGACATGTCAATCATGCGCTCCGGTAATATTTCGCCGGGCTCCGCCATCGTCACCTCCATTCTTCACTCGCCTGGAATAAAAAAAAATGCTGATCCAGTATAAAACGTGAAAGTGGTGAGATAAAACGTGGACAGGGCATGAAATTCCCAAAGAATAATTAATTACTTTAATAGCACTGAGGAAAAATAAAATGACTAAGACTTCCCCTATTTCTCTAATAATTATGAAAACGATCCTTAAGTATTGTTAGAAGTTAGAACGTTTACCGCATGTAATTATTGTAAAATATTAAATGTACTCTTTAATTTGGCTTTATTAATAAATTTTATTATATTATATAAGTTCGCAAGAGTGTTGCCCGTAAATATTAATAAAATTATTTTACTTATTTAAAATATCAAAATACAATCACTTAAACTAGCTTATTTTTTGCTACACTCATCTTATCAAAAAATGATATAACTCATTATTTAAAACATACTATTTTTATATTATATCCTAAGTGGCTGATTAAAAAAGAAGTAGTTGATTAAAAGAAGTGGGATATATACTTGGCCAATATTGTCATATGAGAAATAGTGTAAAATTAGTATCCTATATCATAACTCCATCATCACCATAACTAGAATAATTTAGGCCAACATTCCATTTATGGATTAAAATATATTAATTATATAACCTCTAAAAGTTGTAATCAAAAATTATCTAACTAAACTTGTATGATACAGAATGCGTTGGGCGGCCTGGAGATATTTTCAAACTGCCCAGCACCGAAGGCGCAAGGCACAAAAAAAATCAAAAAAAATTCGGACGGCCAGGCTATTTACAACGCCTAGACGGCCGGCCGTCTAGGCATCGAAAACTCGAACACTGATACATTAGAGGTGGCCTTTCCTTAATAATAGCAGAAGTCATTTATTGCAATAACGTGACAGACCAACTTAACCCCCCAAAATGCTGGTACAAAATGGATGTAAATGCTCTTAAATGCCGTCTATGGAGATTAGAGATGTGGAATGACCTGGCCCGCCTCCTGAGCAAGCCCCCTACTGAGAATCATCCTGACAAATGGATTTGGAGAATAGATGAGAACTATGCCACTGCGGATATATACAAAAACTTGATGCAATTGCAATGGCAAGCAAATGAGGCAAACAAAATGACTGCTACTGTCTGGATCAAGCTGTTGATCATAAAAAATCTCAGCTTTTTGTTGGAGAGTGATACAGAACAAAATAGCTACGACAGATAACCTGTTGAAAAGGGGTTTCATGAGTGTTGACATTCACTGCCCCTTATGCCAAATTGAGCACAAATCGGCAGAGCATTTGTTCGTCCTGTGCCCTGAGGCGAAGAGATTATGGAAACTAATATACCAATGGTTGCAATTACCACCAGACACAGCAGACGAGTTGGCGCATTTACCTGAGCAACATTGTCGCAGGCCACAGAGAATCAGAATTCCCAACCTCTGGATCATGATCTAGCAGCTGGTCGTCTGGCACATATGGAAGAGAAGGAATAATTCGATCTTCAAGCAGGAAGAATCTGACATGGGTGATGCATTAGAACAAATTCAGCTGCAATCCTGGTTTCTCTTGCGAACTCACCGGAAATTAGACTTAGTAGTGGGCTTCAATGCATGGTGTATAGACCCAATAAATTGTATGATGGACCGAAAATGTGAATCCGGATGTGGTGAGCCCAAATAGGGTAAAAGCATGTAAATACACGGAAATCAATAAAGTCATATTACTTACCAAAAAAGGGGAAGAAAAAGATATTTTTGTTTAATCAAAACATTCCCAAATCATTGATTGATTCCATTCAAACTATTCGTTTTTTGTTTTTTTGGTAGGTAAGAGGGAATTTTATTGCTTAATCACAATATGTCTATATTTACAATATTACCCATACTTAGTTCAAATCTTAGGGAGTGTTTGCAACAACTTATAAAAGCTGCTTATGGTAGTTGAATCATAGTTTTGTTTTTTTGAGTGTTTGCTAGAACTGCTTCTGCTTATATTTCAGCGGTTGAAACGCAGTTTTAAGCCATAATCTAAAAGCAGGGGAGGAGATGCTTCTGCGATTGAAAAGTAGGCAGTGACATTTTTGAAAATAAACAAAATACATATATAAAACCATATTACCCTTAAAAATTATTTATATTATTAAAATATACCATTTTAATCGAATTATAAGGGTAAAATTGAACTTTCCTTTTATAAATATAAGATAAGCTAAAAATATCACTGCTATTAAATTTTTTTCTGTAGCATCACGGTTTTCATAGACACTCAATATTTTTTTACAAATCACTTTTTTTTAATTTTCTCAATTGAAAAGTGCTTTACAAAAGTAGAAGCATTTGCAAACACACAATAATTCTGGTCATAAAAGATGATTATTTGGCAGTGACTCACACACAAATGAAAGATAGCTGAAGAACCAAGATAAATCGGATGTCCCCATAGCATAGCACACGCCCATGATGGATGGCTGAGACACAGACAGAGACACAGTAAGCCAGAAGAAGCAAATGAAAGATGGATACCAGAAACATACGAAAGATGTGTGTTGAATAATCAGACAACACAACACTCATAAATTCTGCAGTGCTTTGAGCTACTAGGATGTTTTCAGGCAACCTTGGATTGGGCATGGGTAACTTACAGATTTGTTTTACGAAAACTAAATAAAACATTATTCAGGATCAATAATAAGGAATCAAACTCCTTGCCAATCTACGTATAACGCACCAAACAAATGGAGATGAAGGAGTCGGGAAATTTTAGGGTGCAGGATTTAGAGATGAAGGATTAAAATACAACCTTCTTGTCCATGTACCTCCAACTCCAACAAAACTGAGACTGCTGGGATTAACCAAGTACAAAGAGAGGACGGAATCAGCAAACAGAAAGACATAAACCATCAGATAGAAATAAGATGTGTACAACAAAAAACCTTGGTTCCAAGGATCTCCCTCTCATGATTCATATTTCTGCTCCTTACTTCTACACTACAAAACAATGAGAAACGAGTACATGTTCTAGAATAGAGGCATTTCCTTAGCCGCTTGGAATTTACTCAATTCATCAAAATGATGTCTAATCCCATAGAACTTATCAGAAATACTTATATTTGAAGATGAAATGATCTAATCACCTACTATCCCTGATTCAGAGACTGACTGACCTGTGTACTAATTCAAAAGGATGCAGGGTTCAATCTACAGAAAAGATCCAAGAATTTTAACAAAAAAGACACAAAGAACAACAGCTATAAGTATAACACAATCCCAGACAGTAAAAGAATTCAAGATGTGGTCAAGTCAAACAGAATCACTGTGGATCGTAACAAACTGATATCAAGCAGTACTATCATAACAAATCGCCATTTAATTTATGAATAACCATCAAAGACAGGATAGATCAACTCCTTAAAGAAATTGAGAAATTATATGGCTAGCTTTAGGAACAAGCATTACATGCGAATGTAAAAGATGGTGTTCAAAGTGTGTATCAGCTATTAGCGAAAGCATTGCGTCGCCACTCCATCTCTCCAAAGAACCTATTTTTCAGCACACACACATGCATAGCGAAATTGGAAAAATCAAACCTCTGTAGTTAAAAATTCCACTAATTAACTGAACATAGTCAACATAAAACAATGTTACAAAATTGTGCAAAATAATCCAAACCAATCGATAATAGGTAATCATCTTCAATAAGATAAAGAATCTAACAGGCAATATCGCAAATATGTGATGGGCGCAGGTGCTCCTCGATCTTCACTTATCATCATCGCCGCGTTTCTTGTTCTTCCGATAATTCTCCTCGATATGCTTGGCGATCAGAAGTCCAGTGTTGAATAGCTTCTCAATGCTTGGAACGTTGTAATTCTGTGCAACATAGACTCCGAACGTTGTGCCCAATATGAATGAAAAACTGCTCCGTATGATTTTTCCCATATCTCGTTAAACCCTTCTTTAAGGCGAAAAGATTTCAACACAGGAATTCACTGTTGAGGGTTTTTGAAGGTTGAGAGGTGAAGGACGATGTCATCTTCCTGAAGAAAGTTTTCCTTGCCGAAAAATTTGATAATTCGGGGATTAAAATCAAGAGATTTGTGATTAGCGAAAGTACGGTTTTTTTGTACATAATCAGGAGCCTTTAGAGTTTAGGGTTCCGCAGGCTGTAAACCAACACATTATTCGTGAACAGTCTCATGTTTAGCTTGTAAAAAAAACATTATTTTGATTTGAATCCTTAACGAGTTCAAGTTAAGGCTAAAATTGTGTTCACAAATAAATTTAACGAACACAAACTTATTCACGAGCTTTTTTTTTAGGTAAGTGAGTTGGGAGAAATACTCTCGCTCCTTCTCAGTATATGAGAGTTGTTTTTACAGTCCCGACTAATCTAGCGGACTTGCACCCAGCCCAAAGGCTCATATGGACTAGGCCTGGCCCAAAAATGCTATACACCACCTCCCTCTCAGATTCATGCACAGTGGGTTCCACAAACACCAACATGTGTGTTTGTGTGCTCACTAATAGAGGCGTGGAGGTGTGTGTGAAAAGGGAGGTGGTGTATATCAATTCCCGGCATGGACAAACGCTTTTGCTGGGGCTTGAACTCGAGACCTCTTATTCAGGAGTTCACCTAATTGCCACCAGACCAAGCTGCCTTGATTTGATTCACAAGCTTTTAACGAACATTGCGAACATAAAATATTATATTTATACTTAATTAAATAAAAAACTAAAATCATTATAAAAAAACTGCTCACCAAACGACATCTCGTGCCTCTCTCAAACACCAAATTTTAATGTCGTTTTGAAGCCAGCTAATTAATAAGAAGACACTTGCCTTTCCTTTTCTCATTTCTTGTGATTCCATTCCATTTATTCTTTTTTTTTTAATTTTTTTTTCTTTTTGCTTCTCTCTCCTACTTATTTATTTATTTATTTATTTATTTTAAATTCAAATTTATTCGGCGAACCGGTCATCGTTTACAGATATGAAGGTGACCATAATTACCAATGGCATCATGCACTTTCATATGACATGCGACTTCATATAGTTTCGATGCATTTATTATTTAATTATTTTATTTTTTTAATAATTCTCCCTTGCGGCACGTATGACCACGCGCGAGTAGTATTTTCCATAGTATTTTTTTGCTCGTCGTGACTTTAAGACACTAGTATACTCTAGTTATAATAATAAGCTGTGTTCGAGAAGTCGGCCAACTTCTCATTGGCGACCCGATTTTGGGTTATGCGGCGGAGAAAAT
>JAOYMZ010052594.1:0-13843 GCA_025802335.1 Pinguicula primuliflora | reverse complement strand
CCTAGTACCACAATTCAGGGGATTGAATATAAAGTCTATTATGAGGATCTGAATAACATTTGCACCTCTTGTGGTATGTTTGGTCACATGGCTAGTAACTGCTCGTCGGTGAAGAGGATAGGGTCGGTAGAGCCGACAGGTTCTGTGGTACAGGATGTCGTTCCCATACTTGATCCTGCATCTCTGATTAACGATCGCTCTGTCGGCGCTGTTGATTCTGGAGTTCTTGTAGTATACGGGACTTCCATCTGTGAAATGCTGTGGCTAATAGCACATAAATCACGACGAACAAGCCAAAAGTCGCAAACCTCTGGGGAAAACTCAGGTAAGGCTTCCTTTCATTTTTCCTCTTAACTCTCGTTTTGCTATTTTGTCAGGTGAACAGGACTTGGACGGTAAGCTGCCCACTGATCATGCATCCTCCTCTATGCAAAGTGGTGCACCAATCACAAAGGACACCTTTAGCTACAAGGTGTCTGCTCCATCTATCCATCGCCGGAAGAACTCCTCCTCAACCACCTCAGACAACGGACTGAAAAAGCTTCATCAGCCACCAAAGGATTTTTGTGCTGCAGGTCTTCCCCCACCATCCAAACGTAAACACACTGGTGATCCTAGCTCCTCCTCCTTTCCGTAATGGACCCCGAAGCCTACTTATGAATCTGTTGGTGCCCCTTTGGTGATCAAGGATCCAATCGAGGAACTCACCCCTCAGCATGTGGCCGTTATCGTTCCTCATCCTCTCAATCAGGAGGCGGCCACTTTTGGTGGTGGGGAAAACATTCCTATACCTCCCGATGATGTTATGAAGGGGAGACATCCCAAAGGCTTTCATGTAGCTCATCGGGAATATGTCATTTTTTTGCAGGGTAATATCTCCAGGATTGACCAAATTCCACCCAAAGATGTCTCCGGGTCTGATCTTATCACTCCAGTGGGTGTTTCGATGGAGGTGGACAAGGATGTTCGGGTGCCTCTGGGAGTTGACGCTGCATTTCTAGCCACAAGTCAGGAGGAGCTGGTTCATCAGGGTTCTCGGTAGTTTGTCCTTGCTATATCGGTTCCTGTTTATCTCTAGTTTAATGGATTTTGGCATTATTTCTTTGAAGGCCCAGGGCGTCAAAAATGCGACAACGATTGGTGCTCTTCAAGACATTAATAAGAATAATAAAGTTCATCTGATTATCGTGCTAGAACCTCGGATTAATGGGTAGTCGATGGATCTTTTGATTAAGAGCATCGGCGATGGTTTTTGTAAATCCTTTCGAGTGGAGTCCCAAGGTTTCTCCGGCGGTATCTGGCTCATCTGGAGGGACCCATTCCAAGTTACAATATTAGATTGTACGTGGCAGTATGTGCACGTTACTGTATCTAGCCATTGTTGGCCAACCTTCACACTAACAGCAGTCTATGGCTTGCCCAACCCGGTGGTTAGACGTAATCTTTGGAGCTCCTTGTCGAAGTTGGCCGACAATGCTAATCATCCTTGGCTCCGTGCTGGTGATTTTAATGCTTTCTTATCATCTACTGATAAAATTGGAGGAAGGCCTGCCACTGGGTGTAGGCATTTTTGTGCCTGGGTGGTGCTCAGCGAACTTCGGCCGTTGGGGTTTTTTGGTCCACGGTTCACCTGGCGACGCAGGCTATGTCATGAACGCCTGGATTGGGCTTTTGCAAATCAAGAGTTCATTAATTCATTTGAGTCATTGAGTATTTGCCACCTCCCTAGGATCACTTCTGATCATTCTCCTATTTTTATCGTGGTGAAGCAGTCTCTCAATGCTCAGAGACCCGTAGCTTTCTTCCGATATCTCTAGGCTTGGGAAACGCATAATGCTTGGAAGGGCTAGTTCAGTAAAAATTGGAATCAAACTCTCCCCCTTACTGCAGCATTACATGGGTTGGTATAGGCTATTCTAGAATGGAAATTTGAAGTGTTTGGGGATATTTACAAGCAGAAGAGGCGTCTCTCCAGCCGCATTGCGGGACTTCAGGGGGCAATAGCTGAGAACCCATCCACTTACCTCATTGATCTTGAATGCAGATTACTAGCTGATTTGGAAAGTATTCTGGCATGGGAGGAGCTTCTGCGTAAACAAAATGCAAGATGTTCTTGGGCGACATTGGGTGACCGTTCGAACTCTTACTTTCATGCTAAACATAAGACAGGAAGAACAACCCCATCAGCTCGTAATATTCAGCTTATGCCAAATGTGTGGTCTTGTGATGTTGTAGTTCTGGCAGAAGCAATTACTGATTATTATCGCCATATCTTTGGAGCTGATGATCTGGATGTGCCAATGCCGCTTATTCCGTTCAATATTTCAGGTCGTTTCCCCCGTATTACTGATTCTAACATTGCTCTTTTGAACAGGGTGATAGAGCTAGATGAGATCAAGGAGGCCTTGTTCAGAATGTGCCCGGACAAGGCCCCGGGTCCGGATGGGTTCTCTACAAGTTTCTTTCAGGCAAATCGGGAGATCGTTTCTCTGGTCCTTGTAACATTTATTCTGAAGATTTTTTAGACGAGTATCGTCCCTCCAGAAGCTAACATGGGGATGATCTCCCTGCTCTCAAAAGTGATCGTTCCTGAATCCTTCAATCACTATTGGCCGATCAGCTTAATTAATATATATGCAAAGATTGTTACTAAGCTGATTGCTTCCAGGTTAAAGCTTGTTCTTCCTCTCCTGATCTCTTCTAATAGTCTAGTTTTGTGCAGGGTCGTAAAATCACCGACAACATTATTGCTGCTCAAGAAGCGAACCATACCATGCGGACTCGAAAGACTAAGAAGGGCTTTATGGCCATTAAAATCGACCTTGCCAAGGTCTTTGACAAAGTTGAATGGAGTTTTATTTATGATACCTTGTCGGATGTAGGGATCCCCTCCTACTTAACCCGGGTGGTCAAGTCCTCCCTAGAGACAAGTTCAGTGCAAGTGATATGGACAGGGCGCCGTGGCCAAACATTTCAACCCCAACGGGTTATTCTCTAAGGAGACCCAATCTCTTCCTTTTTATTCATTCTATGCATGGAACAGCTCACTCAATCCATTAGGGTGGCCGCAGAGGAAGGATTATGGCTCCTGCTTACATCTGGACCTTGTAAGTGGCCCTTAACCCATCTTTTATTCATTGACGATCTCATTTTGTTTGTAGAGGCTGATGTTACACAGGCAAGGGTTATCAAAGGGGTTCTGGATGCCTTCACAGCTTCATCGTGTCAAACCATAAATTCCACGAAATCGGTCTTCTAGTCTCCTACCTTAAATATGCAGGCCTCAGGTGAGATTGAGATGATCCTGGGTATCAAACAAGCGGATGACCTTGGAGTATATTTGGGGGTTCCTATCATTCACGGTCGGGTATCCAAGGTTACTCATGAAGGTGTGTTACTCAAAAGAAGAAAGAGGCCATTATGTGGAATCCAAAGAGAATTTCACTCTCCGGGAGGCTTGTCCTATGCATCACGGTCCTGGCTGCTTTGCTTGCATACCAAATGCAATTAGCTACATTGCCAATAGCTATGGGGCTAGAGATGGAGAGAGTGCTACGCTCATTTCTATGGGGTGGATCCTCTAACCGAAGGTAACCTTCTCTTGTGTGCTTGGAAACAATTTGTTTGCCTAAATCAGGGGGACTTGGTATTCAGTGTCTCAGAGATACCAACCATGCCTTCATGATAAAATTGGCGTGGAAGGTTTATGTTGGCTCAAACAAACTGTGGGTGCACCTCTTCTATGCCAAGTACGATCTAGTGGGAAGGGGTGTGTGATGTGCCGAGTTACCAAAGCAGGGATCCCATCTATGGCTTCACTTATCCCTGTGCTTTGAAGTTATTGGTAATCACTCGTGTTGGGTGCTTGGAAATGGAAGAAGTATTCGGTACTGGGTTGATGTCTGGCATCCCTTCTCGGAAACCTTACATATGGTTACCTTATCTCCTCTCTTTACTTTGGGCACCATGCTTATGGTTGGTGATCTTGTCATGCCGGATGGTTGCTAGGATATGCGCAGGATTAGAGAGCTATTTCCTGCGGATAAGATTGCGCAACTCATCACTGTCATGCCTCCCTTGATGGATGCAGACCCGGATACGATCATATGGCGACTTTCATTGTCTGGCATTTTCACCTGCAGCTCGGCGGTTGAACTAATCCAGGTCCATGACTGGCCAGCCGATGATTCGATATGGATGTGTATCTGGGCGCTCAAAGTTCTGGAGAACCTCAAAATGTTCCTCTAGAAAATCCTACACAACGCGCTTTGGACTAACTATGAGCGACATAGAAGGGGAATTTCTCCATCCAACTGCTGTCATATTTGCTCTCTTCCTGAAAGTACTCTCCATGTTCAACGAGATTGCGGTCGTAGTAAGCAAATTTGGAGGAGACTATTGCTGAACCCTCCATCTCTCTTCTATGACTGCTCTTCTCCAACAGACTGGATAAGGTTAAATTTAACAGGTGCTTACATTTCCTCTTCTTGGCAGGTGCTGTTTGTTATAACATGTTGGAGGATTTGGAACGCACGCAATGCTGAGATATTTAACGATGCCAAAATAGCTGGGAATGAGATGTGTTCGTGCATAAAAGCATCTGCTGCGAAAATAATCTAGTTCTTTAGCTTCCATGAGGTTCAATCTCAGAAGCGTTTATTAGCGTCATGATTACATTCTGGCTGCGCTGCTTCACTAGACGGACCGCCGGTTGAGGTATGTTCTGGTTTCCTTCTACAGGTGGACGGGGCGGTGTGCTGTCACAATAACAAGGCTACAGTGGGAGGCATCCTGCGTAACAGCAAAGGACTTTGGATCGTGGGGTTCCTTGGGCGCATCGGAAAAGACAATCCAAGAAAGCAACAATAAGTAAAGAGTTGCCTCGGCTATGAACTTCAAGAGTAAAGAAGACCATACAACTATGTCAATTATAGGCCACACACTAATCTGCATTTTGGTAATCAAAAAAATGATTTGAATCCACAGCATCAAGTCACTCACCAGCCACAAGAATGAGGTCAAAGGCCGAATAAATTAGAGGATATGGCGAAGGACTTGATCAACTTGCGAACGAGGTGTTTTAAATTTCAAACAGATACAAGGAAGAGCATTTAGAATCTTGAGAAGTAAGTGAGCCAATTGGACGAGAGTAGGAACAAGTTGCAAGTAAATGATTTAGGAAGATTGCCCTCTTAACTTGAAGTAAATCCAAAGAAGCATGCCATGATACTCATGAGAGAAGGTGCCATCACCTTGAAAGAGGAGGAGGAACCAAAGCTTTCCTTGAAGTGTGGTGATCCAGGTATCCCTATTATTCCTTGTTTGATCGGTAAATATCATGTTGAAAGAATTATGCTAGATCTAGGATCATCCATCAGTTTTATGCCGTTTTCTATGTTTGAAACTTTGGAATTAGGGGACGTGAAACAGTCTAAGGACACCCTTCACCTAATCAATGGACAGGCTGATCAGGTGATCGAACTTGCATCTGAATCTTGCCTGCGGCTAGAGCCGTCAATCCCAGCTTCCTAAGACGCATTGATTGCAGATTTGAATGCAGGAGAAGCCCAATTCACCAATTCACCCTTGGAACCACATGTTAGGGTTAATGTGAGAAATGGTTATTTCGATGAGTAGGAATTAAGACAATTAGAGTCTTCCGTGAAGAATGTGGCGGCACACACTTGAATAATCGAAGAAGATATCGATAATAAAAACCTGGACGCGCCTGAATTGAATGCAGAATTGGTAGATTTGAATGCAGAGTCGGCCGGTTTGGCAGAAATCTATGTTGAGGCTGAACTCTGAAGACTACAAAAAAACTACGAGTTAGGAGTGCGCCTTAAAGAAGGAACCTTAACCAAGAAGAGGTCTAAAAGACATCAAGCTAAGAAGCCCATTAGTAATTCCACTCTTGCCCAATGATGATATGAATTTAATTATTGTCGCAATCCTCTCAAATTTACAATTATAATTTCAAGACAACTCTAAATCATATAGAGAGTAAATTTGTCTCGAGTCAATTTTTGAAGGATTTGGTGTGGGATGAGTGACAAGTGAATATTCAAGTGCTAAACTATATCAACAAAACAATAGTTGTTGGGTTGTCTTAATACTAATTAAAGCAAATAAATCTATGTGAAAAAACAAGGAGATAAATATGGGTGTTGGACACTATCTTATCCCTTGTGTGCAAACCTAATCATGCTCCTAATCTAATGTTATTTTAGATTTGAATGATGAGTCTAAATCTAGCCTCTTGATCAATTGGAGAATAATCCTTAGACAACTAAGTAGTAATTAACTTGGTGTAGGTAAATCCCAATCAAACCCTCCCAAAAGAGGTTCTAATTATGACGTAATCCAAATTCCCAACTCCTATAGTCAACTAGCAATAATCCATTCAGTCGATCCCACCAAACATAAATGAAACACCAAATAAGCATTAAGAAGCATAATTAAAGGTCTACATCCAAAGATCTAGGGCTAATTGCCCACACCCATAACAAGTTTAGCTACACATAATAAAATCTAAAGTAAGCAAAATAAAATAGACAAGATAAATCAAAGGAGAAGAAGAAGGTCTCATTGGAAGCAAAGAGTAGAATTCCTCGGAGCTTTTCTCCACTTCAAATCTTGATCTCCTCCTCAAGCCCTACATCCGTCGTACTCCAACACCGTCCGCCATCGTGAGGTCGCCGTCCGCCGCCGTGAACCTTAGTCTGCCACCGTGAGCTCCTCCCCAAAGATGGGTCTCGTCCAAAACCCTCCTCTTAGATGTAAATGTCTTGTGTCATGTGTTGGAGCGGAAAAGAGAGAGTTTCTTCTATGTTTTAGGAGATACATATAGCGAAAATTGAATAAGATTTGAAAAGTCATCCTTTCCTCTAATGCGGCAAAGTGTACATGGTCAAATTATAATATAAAGCTGGTGAGCTAGGGTCATGATCCACGGGGAGCAAGGTCAATACATGTTTAAAGCAAAATAGATTTCATGAGACAACAGTAAGTTCAAGAGTCCATATCTTGCAGATGCAAAATCAGAATGGAGTGAAACAAATTGCATTAAAAAGCTAAGGAAACAAGGTTTAAAAGCTAAATCGCAATAGATTAATAGATAAATCAACTGGTAGGGAACTGATTCAAAGCTGTAGTATATCACCAAAACTGTCATGCTTCAATCTTAACTTCAGACCTATCTATCATGCATTTCTCATCCATCATACCACCAAACTCAAGTATAACAGGGCCTCTTCCGAGGTATACTAGTTGGTCAGCCATTCACAGGGGGCATTTTGATTTCACAGCATCACCTCCATACATGAAAGGGAAGAAAAGATCAAGTGAACCATTTGTTTGAATATGGCATCTAAAGCTACGGGTGGTGCTCCCAAGGGAGAAGGTGTGTGAGTGTTTGGTATCCTATTTATGAAAGTGCTTCCGCTGCTAATGCACAAATCACGCATGTAGTTCATAATACTTGATCAGAATATCAGAACTTATCCATCACAACAAAGACATAGTAAAGGATGAGATAGGTTGATATTTAGGCTGAAGATCTGAATTAAAACATGAAGTTTAGGCTCAACTGGCTCAACTGAGCCTTGAATCTAAATAAACGTACAAGCATGATCTAATACAACCGATAAACAACAAGAAAAGCAGCCTATGGCAGTCACAAAAGCAGCTGGTGCAAATTAGTTCCCCTGCCCCCTCTGGTTTTCTCCGATGAAGATGGATTTTCTAGTATCGCCTCTTCCTTTATAAAATTCGACTCCCCGCTTCAAAGTGAAGCTTATCCAATGTATAAGCCCTAAAAAGTGTGAGATTATACCCAGGTTCCTCGGATATGTGCTGAGCAACAGAATTGTTGAGGGGTAGCAGTGTCTTTCTTAATCAGAGGTGCACTGATTAGTGATATTGCATCTAGAAAATTCTCTTCGAGGGCTCAAATGGAAATACAGCTTGAATTTAACTTGAAGGGGAAAGACCGAGGTATATTGTGGCAAAATATCAGATTTATCCCTGCAGCAGTTTAGGAGTTGTGCACCAATATGTGGACAGATGTGTAACTGACTGCACTTCAGCAAACAAAATCAGCATTTTCCGTTATATCTTCTTGTGGCGGCTAATTCTGGCGTGACTCCTTCATGACATTTGAAGCTCACTTCTTGATCTAGCTCTTGGTGAAATTTCAAATTTATCCTCCCAGCCACATGACAGTTATGCACCGAGTAAGGTCATTGCAGTCATTTCCCAGTTTTTGTCAGAAATGGCAAAGTAACTTTTCACCAACTTTTGGATCCTTCTTCTTTCGGCAAATGGTTCCCTCTTTGATGTTGTGGTTTGATCAGGTAAACCTGGACGTGTCTCAATTGATATCACACGTTGATATGTGCCTTGGACCTTCAAAATGTGCACATATACTCAGCCTAAGTCCGGTTTTGCCACATTGAACAGCAACTCTTCATTGCTGCACAATTTCAGGTACTTGGCACTCCAGTTTGCATCTTGCTAATATTTGACTCCAGGATGAAGCTGCAACTTGATCTCTCATGGCTCAACCAAGTCTGGAGTGCGTACTGCCAATCCATGCTGCTCTGGAGCTCATCAGGTGGCTGAAATACATCAGGTCGAGCCTTGATTCTGGCCTTGAACTCTTGCTGTTCTGAGTTGCACAGAATGTGCATAGAAATGGCAGGGAACTCTACAAAAATAATTGATTTGCATTAGGCTTCCGAATTAAGGCTATGATCCTGCATTTATACAATTAAGCATGAAATGAGGTGCAAAATAAGTGTTTAGATAGATAAATCAATGAAAAGAACAAGTGAAATGAGCCTAAAAATGCATATGGAATAGGCTCATCACCCCTCCACACTTAAACCATGCTTGTCCTCAAGCATAAACTAAACCTAAACACCAGAAATGAAATGAAATAGATCACATATGCATGAATGTATAAAACAGAATAAGAGAGAATGTCATGCGCAAAATATGTAACTGGTTTTTGGTTTGAATCAGCTTGGTTCAAGCAAAGAACTGCACTCATCTGACATTTGTGCATTGTCTACTGTCAAGGCCATGGAACAAGGACTCGAATTAAGGTTTAAGGACTTAGAGAAACCAGGTTTGGAGAAGGGAAAGGTTGCTGCACATCAGTTTGGTCATGGTTCCCTAAACAGCTTCATATGTGTCCCTTCTTGCTTATTTTCTGCTTTCTCTAGAGGTAAACCGAACTCCTCCTCATCAATCCACTATCCTAGTGCATGAGTCTTTGCAAAGTTCTCAGGTCAAGCCTCAACTCCATCGCTCTCTTTCTTTTGAGGATAGTGTTTTAAGTGACAGGCTACTCTCATGATAGAGTTGGAAAAGAATCAATGGCCTCTCACTTTTGACTTATATAAATTGTGGACAGTTTCTTGCTGTCCATCCTGGATGAAGGATTATAGCAATCACTTGTCTCTAACCCCTCCTCTTCTCTTCTTTTTCCAGCTGGTATTTTTCTTCAGAAAGTTTGCTTCAGTTGGTTTTTCTTGCAGCTGCTGCTATGTTGCAGAACTGCATCTGGGAGCTCTTCTGGAATTGCTCCAGGCCTCCTTATGGATTTGGATGCTTGGCAAGGGAATCCTTTTGATCTTCTTTTGGGTGCTCGTAACTTTTTTGAATTTTTCTTTTCGATTCAGCATCTCTTCTTTTTGAAATGTCCCTTGGTTGCATCACATTTTGCTTCTGTTTTTTATCAGTTCTGTTTCTTGAATTTTGCTGATCTGCTGCTCTTGTTGATTTGGGGTTAGGACGTGATCACTAAATTTACAAACTCAGGACAGACCATATCCTGCTTCACTCCCTTCCCTCAAGCAAAAGATAAGAACACTTGACCTCGAAAAATCACTAAACTCATACACCTTCCAACTTTCACCTACCAGTTCTGGTTTAACCGTCCAAATAAGCTCTCTATAGCATCATAAGCCACAAACTAAAGCATCAATCCATTTTTGTGTGAGTGACCCAAAGAATCAGTGAATCAAGCAGAAGGTTTGAGCATAAAAATGTTTCACCAGACAGTTTATGCAGGATTTTCAAGAACAGAACAGCAAGATGACTGGGCAGTAAAGATATGTGCATAAAATGGTCGAGCAACCGTTTCAACTACCAAAAAGCCACCCCTCCACACTTACATCCCACTACCCTTGAATGAGTGTGAAAATCATGAATTAAAATCAAAGGAGGGGTGAGCTTAGGGTTGAAACTATACAACCTGATTTCTTTTCTGCCAAACTGTTGAGATGTCTGTCTGTCTGGTTTTCTGATCTTCTGCTGCTTGATTCTTCGTGGATCAACTTCACTCTTCATTCTAAGTGAGCTCAAGGGTCCGCTAATCAGCTTTTTTTAAACAAGAAAAATTAAACTCCTAAGATTTGAATACTAGAATTAAGAAGACTGAATTTAAAAGATACTGCTTAGGGTGTCTCCTAAGAGCTATCGGTTTATAGTCTTGAGATGGACTTGTCTTGTGCATTCTTGTGTCCCCATCTAGGCTCCAGAGAGATCTTAGCTTCCCTTCCTTCATCTTATGGAGGGACAAAAATTTTTCCACCCTTCCAAGGTGGCTCCATCAGTTGGAATTTTGCATAAGCAGAATGTCAGACAGTGAACTGTGTTCTGCAGGCTCACCAATTTCTGGATCAAGGGCTGACTTTTCCTTGAATGGTTGCTCCCATTCGAGTTGTTTTAAATCAATGAGAGGACTCTGCATATTTTGGAGCCTCTCCCCCACAGATTCAAGGATTTTTGAGCCCATCAACTTCCCTTCTACCTCAGAGATGGCATTCTGCTCTTTGCTGATACCAGTTTGCTTTTCTTGCTGCTCTCTGGCCAATTCTTCCTTTTGTGTGCCACCCAGACTTTTAAGTCCATTCAGGGATCTTCTCTTCTGGCTCTCCTTCATGATGATACAGTCAGATAGGCTGGGGTTCAAATAATCTGCAAAGAGTTTCTTCAAAATAGGATATAAATCAAACAACACTTCTCCCTGCTGATCTTTGAGCTTCAAATCTCCCCTTTCCATATCTATCACTGCCTTGATGGTTATAAGGAATGGCCACCCTAATATGAATGATATTTTGGGATCCTCGTCCATATCTAGCACAACGAAATCCACCAGGAATTTCAGTTTATCCACCTTCACAGTGACATCTCTAATCACTCCTCTTAGCTTTCTGCAAGTCTTGTCAACTAGCTACAGAATTCTCTTTGTTGGAGCAGGTTCTTCCAATCCCAGTTGCTGCACAAGAGAACAAGGGATTAGATTTATGACCGAGCCTAGATCACACAAAACTCTATCAAATTTATGAGATCCTATAGCACAAGGGATGGTGACACTCCCTGAATCTTTCAGGTTTGGAGGGGTCCTTTTTGTGATTGCATCTGAACTCTTGACTGTGAGCTGGATTATTTTGACCTCTTCAACAGGCAAGGACTCCTGTTTAGCTTGCTTAAGTACCACATATGGTGGCTGGACTTTTTCCAGATCAGTTTCCGCCTCCAGTTTCTCTTCTTGGCTAATAATATGACAAGCATCTTTTGGATTGTTTTCTGTGCAACTAGAAAGTGTTCCTTTAGGTCTCTCTTGGAGAAATGCTGCAATCTGACCCATGACACTTTTTAGTTTCTTCAATGAGACTTGTGTATCAGCCTTAAAACTCTGCATTTCAGCAGCAATGGCATCACTTTTCTGGTTTGCCACTGTCAAAGCTGCCATCCAGTCCTCCTCTCTTCCTTTTGCTACATTTGTGTTCTGATAGTATTGAACTTTAGGGGCTTCCAACAAGCGAGAATTGAGAGCACCCTGAGGATTACTCCAACTCAATCCAGGAACATCAGGTTTCCTGTAATTCTGGTATTAGTGGCTTCCTCCAGATCCTTGGAAATTCCCTTGATTCCACCTCTGATTCTTAACATAGTTCAGCTGTTCTGGATCAATCTGAGGCACCTCTGAGCAATGGGTTGAGTGGTGGCCTCCTCCACACTTCTCACAGATTGGTACTTGAATAGCTAGGACTTGAGAAGTGTTCTGATTTTTTTCATCTGGCAGCAACTGCTCAAATTTCGCAGACAAGGCATGGAAAGCTGCTGCCAGTGTGTCTTGTTTGTCAATGTTCCTCACATCTCTTTGGTTCAACCTCTCCAATGGCCACTTGTAGCAGTTCTGAGCTAGGGTCTCCAATAGAGCATGAGCTTCATTGTAGAATTTCTGCATAAAGACTCCATTTGCAGCAGAATCCACGTCCCTCCGAATGTGATGATCAAGATCAAAATAAAAGGATTGGATCTATCTCCAATGTGGGAGTCCATGGTTTGGGCAGCTCTTTAGCAATCCCTTGAAGTGTTCCCATACTTCATATATGTTCTCCTGGGGTCTTTGTTTGAAGGATTGAATCTCAATTAAGATTCTGGCAGTTCTTGAAGGTGGAAAGAAGTGAGTTAGAAATGCAGTTCTCAACTCTTCCCAAGTTGTGATTGAATTGGGTGGCAACCTGATTAGCCACTCTTTTGCTCTGTTCTTCAATGCGAAGGGCTATTGCTCCCCAGCAGCAGCACCAAAAAATTGACAGGCGTGCAAAGTGTACACGGTCAAATTATAATACAGAGCTGGTGAGCTAGGATCATGATCTACAAGGAGCAAGGTCAATACATGTTCGGTGCATTTTCAACTAACAGTTTTAGCAGAAAGTTTAGGAGTGCATAACTTCCGTGTTACTGATCATAATGGCATGAAATCAGTTTCATTGGAAAGGTAAGGGGGTAAGATTCAATTCATATGAGACAACTTAAACAAAATCAAAACGAGGTTAAAAATCAATTGGAGAGACTGATCCAAAGCTGCAGTATATCACCTAAATTATCATGCTTCACTCATAACTTCAGACCTATCTATCATCCATTTCTCATCCAATCTACCACCAAACTCAAGTATAAATGGGTCCCTTCCGAGGTATATCATTTATTCTGCCATTCACAGGGGGCATTTTGGCTTCACACCCTCACCTCCATACATGAAAGGAAAGGAAAGATCACTTGAACAGTTTGTTTGATTATGACACCTAAAGTTAGGGGTCCTCCCACAAGGGCAAAGGTGTGTGAATGTTTGGTGTCCTATACATACAAGTGCTTCCGCTGCTAATGCAAAAACCATGCATGCAATTCATAATACTTGATCAGAATACCATGAACTTATCAATCACAACACAAACATAGAAAAGGATGAAATAACTTGATATTTAGATTGAAGATCCGAATTAAAACATGAAGTCTAGGCTCAATTGAGCCTTGGATCTAAATAAAATTAGCTCATGCTATAAGCATGAGCTAATACAATCGATAAACATAAGGAAACAGTCCATAGCAGCATAATATCATGTGGTGCAGGAATCAGATGCTCTGCTTCCTCTACTTCTACGATTGAAGATGATTTTTCTGGGAGTGTTCTTCTTCTGATAAAATTCGACTCTCTGCTTCAAAATGAAGCTATCCCAATGTGTGAACCCTGAAAAATGTGAGATTACTGCTCAGCCCCCCAAATGTGTGATGGACAGCCGAAATGTTGGGGTGTAGCAGTGTCTTTCTTAGTCACAGGTGCACTGATTGCTGATATTGCATCTAGAAAGTTCTCTTCGAGGGTTCAAATAACAATGCAACCTGAATGTGACTTGAAGGAGAACGGCCGAGGTATATTGTGGAAAAATCTCAAATTTATCCCTACGGCCATTTAGGAGTTGTGCACCAATATGTGGACAGATGTGTAACTGACTGCACTCCAGCAAACAGAATCAGCATTTTC
>JAOYMZ010052583.1:0-13843 GCA_025802335.1 Pinguicula primuliflora | reverse complement strand
CCTAATGGCCGGAATTGAAAAATTAGGGCTAAAATCAGGGCCATATAACATTCCCGTATATTATATATATATATGTATATATAGACAGTTATGATAGGCGACAAGGGCGGACCTATGAATGATATTTACCCTGGGCTGGGCCTTAGAAATATCAAAATCGAACCTAGATTGGCCTTAAAAATCCTTGGGCTCGTCAAAATTGACCCCAGGCTACCACCCGGGTCTGCCGGCGCTAGGTCCGCCCTTGGCTAGGCGATCGCCTAGACTGATCTGGCCACTGCATTGGCAGTTTGGCTTACTCAATCGGTCCAACAGAGGTGTTAACGCCCTATGCAGAGCGATAACCTGCCGCCTAGCACCTAAGCGTCATATAGATGCGACTTTTAGAACATTACTAGTAACAATCTAATTTTGATCGTCACATATATATTGCTAGTATCCAAGACAAATATGTGTCTAATATATGCATGGGATTGTTCCCAAATTTTTCGATAATTGCTGCAATCGGCTCTATTATACCAAAAATTCCATATGATTTCTAATATTTCCTTGCTTATGTAGGTGTTTAAGCCCACTGAATCCCTCACGGATATCCGCCCCCTTCGGGATGGGACTATTAATACCCTAATTCACGGATGTGTTGGTCAATTTTGAAGTAAATGTGGAATTCGTAGCCTTGAGTTTGAGTCCAAATCCATTGTATATATAATATTGGATATGTTGGGATTTTTCGTTTAATAGAAATGATGATTGACAGTACAAAACAATGCCCTTTTTTCCCTACTCTCCCAAAGGAAACAGGCCCTAAAAAGCATAGGAGGATAAGGCTGGACCAGTCTGATAACGGCACTTGGTGAGATTTCTTTTCCCCATTTTATCATATGTTTGGAGTTTAGCCTATACAGTGAATGGTAATGTCATTGACTTGCAGAATTACTGTGGATATATAATATAATATAATATGTAATGTTCCCACACATATAATGTAGTATTGGTGAATTACAAGAAGGATGCGATAAAATATAATAGTTAATGAGTGCAAGTACCACGATGAGGATTGAAATAATTGATCCATAAATTGTGTGATTTTTTGCTAAGAAAAGGTAGTGTTTTGTGCCCAAAAATTCACGTCCTGAATTTATTGTTTCAATTAAATTGTTATTGTCTTAATTTTTAATCGTGATTGTCAAATGTTGATTTGACGGTAACGATGAGATGATCACATGAATGATGATGATCATTGGATCAAAATGCAATTATTACTATTAGAAGTCGGACCATAATAATTTAATTAGAACAATAAGTTCGCGACTTGAAACTTTTTCCCGTTGTGTCACCAACATTTTTTTTAAAAATTATCTCCAAGAATATCCATAGACCTTGAAGTTACGACTTATGAGAACTGTTGGGAATTAATGTCGCCAATTTTGGATTATATCTGTGCAACTTTTTTTTGGTAAGGATTTGTATTATATATGTATAATTACATATTTACAGGGTCTTTCCAGGTAATTGATTTTGTACACCACGGGCTCGTCTTTCCATATGTTTTCAAATTCCTACCATACAACATTTTGATTCCCTACACCACTCTTCATGAAGGATCAACTTTTTTTCAAACTCTCAATATTACCCAAAAAACTCTCAATACCACTTTTTTTCAACTCTCAATATCACTTTTTTTCAACTCTCAACATTTGCAAACACTACTATTAGATTTTTGAGTCATGCTACATATCCAGAAAATTAATCCATACAATTCTTGATTGCATGTAAAATAAATTTCGATTTTAATTTTTCATTTTATTTTCAACACTTTTGTAGTGCAAAAAGTGTATTTTCCAGAAATGTATGGTCAATTTGTAGGGACATCTAGTCTTTCTCTTTTCTGCAGCACCACAATTTTTGCAAACACACACCATTTTTTACAAATCACTTTTTTTTAATTTTCTCCATTGAAAAGTATTTCGCAAAAGTAGAAGCATTTGCAAACACACACTTACACGTGGACTTACATTAGTTAGCAAAGTTCTGGTAAAATTTAGTAGATCCGATTTTCTAAGCTTGGGTTATGTGTGCACATGTACATGAAGATTTGAGTTTCTGTTATTAAAAGACTTGAGTGTAGTGTGAATTTTATTATCACATTTCATTATATTCCTTTCTCAACCCGATTTATTTCAACACGTTCAATATGTCAACCTTATTGATCTTTAAATAAAATCAGAGTTTAAATCTAAAAAATTATCGCTTAACAAAAAAAAAGTCTCTAAAATTTTCATCTACAAGAAACAATATAACTATTGCACTTTTTTTATAAATTTTTTTGGCACGATCCATATTCCATCCCATCGCCTTCACCTACTTCGATTTCATTCCCATCACTCTGAGCTGGGTGTTGAGTTGCGGATCCTAGTTTTCCAGTTAGAGAATTCCCAAAAATTTCTATGATTGATTGGTTTATCTGAAATCAATGGCTACAAAATGTTGAGTCAAATTGTTGATAAGGCATTTGAAACATCAGACGGCAACGCTTGTGGCCACCATTCCTGTAGGTCTCTTTTATTCAACCCTTAATTCCAAAGTTCCACATTCTCTATCTGTCTGTCTGATAATAGCTGATACACATATACACATAACCAGCCACCTATCAATCCTTTTAATCTGATAAGCATCGAGTGAACCAGATTATCAAACTATACAGATATCCATGGAGTGATCAATGATACGACGACGTGTTCCAATGTGTAATGGTGATTTAATTAAAGATGAGAAATTAAAGAAAGAATAGTGTAGAAATCAAAGGTGCTCTCAGGCGATGAACAATCCTACACAAACAAACAACCAGTCCCAGCCCAGGACACTAAAGTCGACAAGTTTTGTCTTCGCCCAGTTCCAAATATTACTTGGACACTTCATGAGAAATCTAATGAACTTTTTGTAGTTAACAAAATTCATTAAATTGTAAAAACAAGACAATTAGTTTCATTTTTTTAGTTCATTAAAAATAAGCTGGTGAATGCCCGTAAATTTTAAAAATCGTAATTAATCGCCCACATGTTAGGGAAGAAATTTTCTACTCCCGGACATTGTATACCAGGTTGTCCCAAATTTTAGTTTTGGCCGTCCATTATTGATCCGACGGCCAAGATCAACAGCATTTAAAAATTAAGTGATTCACTCCTAGCCTTCAGATCAACAAATGGACGGTCAGGATTAGTATTCGGGACATAAGGGCACTTGTCTGGTATATAATGTCTGTGGTTAGAAAATTTTCGTATGTCAGGGCCCATTTAGTGTATTAGATATCGATCATTTTCGGTTTTTAAACGATCTTAATCAAACGTGGCTTCTTGTTTACTTAAAGTTTGATTAGGCGCACTATTTATGATCAAATGATCCTGATCAACCCGATTTCGGCCGGAGGTGGATTGGGTCTCTAAAACAAATCACATTGGAGAGTTAAGAATTGAAGGCAAGTGGTAATTGTCTAAAATAATCCAGCACATCAAACATATTCAAGGTGCTATCGATATATAAATAAATTCCAACCCAAAATTCCCAATCAACCGAACTCGAGAAGGAAGAACCCTGGTTGCGCCATTTGCACTTCCAACATTTATGACGACAAAGGTATGTGTGCTTTTGACGAAATTGATGTGCTACTTCCGAAATTGATCTTCTCATGTTTTGATCCCGAACAATGTGTGCTTTAGACGTTCATATTGGCATTTTGTTTTCTGTTCAAAAAGTACAAATCAAATATTTTTTTGTAGATTATTGATTAGTGTGTGTTGGTTCCCTCACGTTGTTGTTGTTCCAGTTGTTGCTCATGTTCGTGTTCACAGATTTTGTCGTGTATCTAGAGTTTACTTAAGATAAATGTATTTCGGGATTCGCTGAGCGTGAATTCTATTCGAAATGTACAAATCAAATGTTTTCTGACAACAACACATTTGTTAATGCAGTTGAAATCGGATGGCCACGAAAGAGCAATTTACTGATGAGTAGGGCTGTAAACGAATCGAGCTCGAACGAACAGGCCATGTTCAAGATCTGTTTGTTAAGTTTAACAAACAGACCGAGCTTGTTTGTTAAGCTTAACGAACAAAGTTTCGTGTTTGATCTATGTTTGTTAAGGTTCACAAACAGTTCACGAACAAGCTCGCAAACAGGATGGTTTGCATTCGTTCATGTTCGACTCATTTATGTGTTCGTTTACATGTTCGAGATCGTTCGTTATGCATTAATGAGTAACAAAAATAATGAAAAGTAAGGACTGATCGATACTTTCATCATCATTTAACGGTTCATTCAATCAAAAATAATTATATTGATAAGTAAATAAATGTGTATGTATGAATACATTGCAATTCCTTTAAACTGAAATCAATGTAACCGCTCTGGGCTGTTTAAGATTTTATAGTATCAAGCATAATCAAAATTAATTTAATATTTTAAGCCCCTAACGAACTTATATCTCATCATATACAAAAATAAAACTATTATATCAAAAATAAAATGATTCTACAAAAAATGTACAAAGATCGAACGAACAAATCCTTGTTCGATCTCTGTTTGTTAAGGTTAACGAACAAACTGAGGTTGTTTGTTAAGCTTAACGAATGAACCGAGCTTGTTTGTTAAGCTTAACGAACAGAATTTCGTGTTTGAGCTCTGTTTGTTAAGGTTTGCGAACCGAATAAATGAGCTTTAAACGAGTTGAATTCGAGCTTGTTCACGAATGACTCTATTCGTTTACAGCCCTACTGACGAGGGGATGGACAACCAAATGGATATATCACAGCGTTCTAGAAGTTTGTGACATGGCTCCATTAGATATCAGAGCATTCAGTTTCATACTTATTATTTATTTATTCAGTCACAGGTTTAAATGAGTTCCCTTCGGACATGGGAGTGGAGAGCTCATTCTTGTTGCGTAGGCACCCCAAAACATCGAATGAAGAACAACAAGGAATTCAGTCCTTCTGATGATATTCCTCAATATCCATTGCAACATCTGATTTTGTGCTCACCTTATACAACTGACCATGATATTACAATAAGCTCCACATAACACCTTACTTAGGGTAACAATATCATCACCACCGATGATCATGCTTCCTTAATCATTGATGGTGCTTCTAACAATAATATTGGCCAATTGGATGTCAAAAATGCATTTCTGCATGGTTGTTTAACTGAAGAGGTGTATATGAAACAACCTCCTGACTTCATTAACACGCAATATCATACGCTTGTATTCAAATTATGCAAAGCTCTATATGGTCTCATGCAAGCTCCTCGTGCCTGGCTTGATCGTTTCAGCTCATTTCATCTGAGCTCCGGATTCTCCTACAACACCGCTGATCCGAGTTTATTCATCTATCAAGATGGAGATGTGTTTCTGGCTCTTCTGTTAAACGTGGACAATATTTTTCTAACAGGCTCTCATTCTGATTTCCTCGATTAGTTTATCACCACACTCCATGATCACTTTTCAATGAAGAATTTAGGACCCCTTCATTATTTCTTGGGCGTGCAAATCTGTTCTACTTTACAAGGTCTCTTTTTGCATCAAAGCAAATATGTGGTTGAAGTGCTTGAACGCAGTGATATGCGTGACACAAAACCAATCAAGACACCTTTAAGCACATCGATCAGGATCCACCTCTCCTTACATATGCAACCTTCTCCAAGTCCATTGTTGGCGGTCTTCAATATCTCACTACGACCCATCCTGACTTGTCTCAAAGTGTCAATTATGTTTCCCAGTTTATGCAATCTCCTACGACAACACACCTAGCTCTTGTTTGTCGCATTCTTTGCTATGTGAAGGGTACCATTTCATTTGGCATTCATTCAAGGTCAAAGTGATCTCAATCTCTATGCATTATCAGAAGCAGACTGGTTGGTTGTCCCCTTGCCCAGCGTTCTACCACTAGATATTGCACCTATCTTGGTAGTAATTTGATATCAAGGAGCTCCAAGAAGAAGCCAACCATCACAAGATAAAGCACTATGTCTGAATATCGTGCACATGCACATGCTACGACCGAGCTAACCTGGCTCACATTTCTTCTCTGTGATCTTCAAGTTTTTTACTTGAAGCCTTAACTCGGTTCTATGACAACTTAAGTGCTCTCTTCCTCACATTAAACCCAACATTGAGCTTGACTACCACTATATCCGTGAACGAGTGGCTCTTGGAGTTCTTGTCACTAAACATATCTCTACCTCCAATCAAATTGCAGATGTTTTCACTGTACCTCAACTTTGGCCAACTTTTGATGTCGCATGTAGCAAATTGTGCATGGGATCCTTGCCCAATTCGCGGGGCATGATAAACCCAATGATAAGTTTTATCATAAGGTCCATAATCCAAAAGTATTTGACATCGTGGATTCTGCTTCAGTTAGAAACAATCAAGATGAGGTCGGATTATCAGCACATCAGTTTGAACAACAAGAGAGAGTCAAAGGCCTGGAGTAGGAATTGTCGCAAAATTTGTGGGATTCATTATTCTATTTTCTTTTATAGTTGATAGAGCCTCATTGTGCTTAAATTGAATATCTTCATACATTTTGTAACACATTGAAACAGATACAATATACAGAGAGCAAGATCATTGTTTCTTCTCAAGATTTCTTGGAGCTTCTTCTTGTCTTTCTGTTTATCGTGTTCATTTTACCCGAAAAAAATGATGAACAACTGTCCCACATGAAGTCCAGCAACTGAAGGAAGTCCCAGAAGGAGCCTGCCACCTATATCATAGAAGGCACGAGAGTCCTTCTAAGAAAGATACACTTAGGTCTATATAAACAAGCATAGGACCCGGAGTACCTTATTAAGTGTTTTGAGGAATATCTTTGTAACGTGAATTGAGTTTCATAATTTGTAGAGTTCATAGTTTTGATCTTGAGGAATATCTAGAACCCACGGTTGAGGTTGGAAAAGTGGAAAGCATGAGCGAGCTCTTTGTAGTTTCGGTTGAGGATGGACATTACCTTACTTATGATTGATGAAGAAGTTTGGCTCTCGATATCGTGTGTTCCAGAGCCCTTATTATCCTGCACCCAGTATCGAGGGCAAGACCCTTGCCTCCTGGACCCATTAATCTGGATCGTTGGATTGAAATTCGACGGTCCAGATTAATGGGCCTACAAAAATAGAACCTTTCCATCTTGTCTCCGTCTAAAGAAGAGCAGGACCTCATCGCTTCGACTGTCTTTGTAACCTCTCCGTTTCCAACTTCGTGACCTCCGTCTCCGTTTTCACAATTATTTCACCAATTATGGAGAAGAATAATTTTCTTCTTCAACAAAGGTACTACCATGTTGTAAAACACTGAACACTCAACCAAAACAAACCATGGATACGGACACTTGCTGTAGAATGCTTTAGACAAGCCTACCGAACAAGAAAAATGAAAAATTCACAACATTATTTTTCTGTGGCTGCTGATGTTGCCGGGAGCCGGAGAAGGAGAGGTTACGAAGATGTGAGACAGTAGATGAGGAAGATGAGTACGACGAGGGTGAGTTTCTTCACAATGGCGGCCGTCTGTGTTGTGGTTGTGGGGAGTCCTTCGGTGGCAGCTTCCGGCAAATTGACTATTCCTTTAGGAAATCCAATCGGTGAAGAAGAAGAAGGGCAATGGGTCAATTCCGCTCTTGATTTTCCTGTTTTTGTAGGCCCATTAATCTGGACCGTCAGATTAAATCCGACGATCCAGATTAATGGGTCCAAGAGGCAAGGGTGTTGTCCTGAATAATGAATCCACGATAAGAATGGCTTTGTTATGTGTTCTTTCTTTTAACTGTTTATCTATTGTTGTCTGAGTTAATACTGAAGATTGAGCATAATTTCATCGTTTGGAGCGAAAATTCTTAGGTTCGCGTGTCTCTCAATGATAGACATTGTGATGCGCTGATATATCCTGCTCTTCATATTTGGATCAATGAAAACTAAACCCTATTTCGCACAAATAATTTTCTATTTCTTCTTATTTTTAGCAATGACATTTTGCGCAAGTATTTAAATTAAATTATTTTAAATTTTATTTCAATTATATAAACAATACATTATTAAAATTACATTTATGAACTAATTAAGAATGAGGATGAGGGTAATTTTTGATTTTAACGTACATATTTTTGTATAAGTGATTTTAACTTTTTTTTTTGGTAGTGATTTTAACTTACACATGAGTCAAATAATTACAAAGATATCACCAAATCCCCTTATTCTAATGCCCAATCTCTTGACCCCAAATGTGGTAACGTATGCCCTGTTTGTGCCACGAAAACGATTCAGAAGACACCAAAACCCCAAACCCCTTCAAATCACTTCAGCTTCTCATATCTACCAATAAAAAATAGTCCAGCTCACCCATGAAAATCCACAAAGCCAATCACCACGTGACATGTCAGCACATAACAGACACTTTTCAATCTATCTCGGAAGATCCAGGGATGGGAGGAACAAATGCAATCAGGAAATCCATGCAGGACCACAGGGATGAGGATGGAGGAGAAGGAGATTACGTTTATGTCCCTAGAAGAAAATATCTCATATTGATAGTTTTATGGTCAAATCAAGTATTCTTAAATAAATTTCAACTGCTAACACTCCAGTGGAGGAACATACAGACATTAAAAAACCCTTAAATATCAAGTTCTAGTACTAATCACTAAACTAAATCACATAATCACTCATCATAATCACAAGTGCGAATTGTACAAATTGCTTTTGTAAAATTTTTTGTACGAAGTGCTTTTGTAAAAAAGCACTAACGACACCGTTTATAGTGCTTTTTTTGAATGAAAATACTAGAGCAACATAATTTTTATCACATAATTATGTCATACTCTAAAAATGGTAACGTTTCATCATTCTCACATATCAACACAAACAGATCTAATCTGAGAAAAAATGAGGCAAACAGGCGGAGACTGCAACCCTATTCTTTCGCAAATGGACTACGACTCATTATCAGAAAAAGAGGTTCATCCAAGAATTCAATCCACTCATGTTATCCGATCCAAATCATGCAACAATAATCTTCAAATACTACTCGAATCGAAGTGCCTCCACAACCTTAGACCTGTCATCCTCTCCACTGCTTCGGGAAGCATTTCTTGAATGCGGAGGGCACGACAGAGTCCGGCCCATAACCAACACTGGATCAGAGACCCGTTGGGTGGACATGCTTCTTTCCCGATAACAGCAACATTTTCTTTCAAGGCCACCACGTAGAAGTGTGAATTTGTGACAACACAGAATGGATGTTTTCCAACTTATAGAAAGACTCCGAGTATGTATGGCATAGTGTGCTCTCTGTGGTGGCTAGACAAGAAAGTGGGAGTTACTTTTGTAGCCAAGTCCGCTATATCGTTTTGGGTTGTGCCATCCTTACCGGAGCTTAAATAAGTGTGTGTTTGCAAATACTTCTACTTTGCCAAAACACTTTTCAATGGAGAAAATTTAAAAAAAGTGATTTCTAAAAAAATGTAGTATGTTTGCAAAAATTGTGGTGCTACAGAAAAATTCTAAAGTGATGTTTGCAAATGTTCTTAATTGAAAATAGCTTTTCTTATATTTATATAAGGAAAGTTCAATTTTATCCTTAAAAATCACCAAACTTGTTCTTATATTTTCTTATATGTCCTCCAAGGTTTCTAGTAAGGGTTCAAATGTCTTTGATGTGTTTTTTGTTTATTTTTAAAAATGCGACCACCTACTTTTCCACCGCAGAAGCATCTCCTCCCCTGCTTTTGGATTATTGGCCAAACAGCGTTTCAACCTCTAAAGTTGAAGCAAAAGCAGATCTGTCAATCACTCAAAAAAAACTATGGTGCAACCTCCAGACGCAGAATCCAGAAGCTGTTGCAAACACTACCTAATTGGGATAGATGTTTCCTCCAACTTTCACTCGCTTCACAAAATTGATTTGACTGAATCAGACTGCTGAGATTTCCTTTTTTTGAGTCCACATGGAAAATTGAATTATACCCATGAGCGACGTCGTTTTCGAGGGTTACATAATTATGCCACCCTAGCATTTCCGTCTTTTTTTTATTTGCAGCGTTCTTTTCCGACAAGTTGTAGCAGCGTTCTTTTGTGCTTAAGGAAGATTTAATATATTATTATATAATAGATTTAATAATATATATTTTAATATATAATATATTATAAAAAATTAATAATATACAATTAAATCATAAATATAAAGAAATAAATTACTGTTTACTTTGGATTTACGATTTGAAAATTTTATAATTATAAAATATTTAGTATTTATGATTTATAGGATAAAGATGATGGTATGGGCTAATTTTTATTTTGAAAAAAGTGTAGGGACTTTTTGGTAAAATACATTTAAAAAGGTTCAAACGTAAGAATGTGGTCCATCATCGCCAGACACCCTCCCCCTTTGTCCCTTCTTCTGGTCTGTCTCCCATATCCTCCGTTTACAGAGAGAAAATGGAGGTGAAGATGGAAGCTGTGTGTGGAGTGCGGATTCCAACCCTTTTATCTGAAACCTCCCGTGACTCTGCACAAGGCAGGCTACCCAACCACCTTTCTAGTTTCTACCAGCAAAAAATCGGCAGTCTCGTTTCGTGTTAAATATAAATACAGAGCACCATTTCCATTTATTCGCTAACTGGCGATATTGCAACACCAACTTCAGAAAAAAAAAATCTTCTCTTGTGCCCTCGTAGCTTGAAATTCTGGGCTTCCTCCTTTCCTCTGGTTGTCCTTACCTTGATTGAAATTCTGGGTCTTCCTCTGTTTTCTTTCTTTTGTGGAAAGTGTATGATCCCTTTTCATTTCACGTAAGTTAAAGGCAGTTGCTTATTCTTCTTCTGTCTGAATACGAAAGTGTGTTTTCAACTTTTTTCTGGGTTTAGGATGGTTCAGGTAGTTTCTCTTCTTACAGTAAGAAAAAAAACAGGGGCGTAGCATTCTGAGTCTATTTGCGGATTTGCTATATGTCATTTGGAGTGCCAGTGTACTGAATATCGTACACTTGACAGGGTTTATATAGGGTTCTTGTTTCTGTCTCCACTCCTTTCAGAGACCTGTACTACTAATCTTTGGTCTTCATCCCCAATTCCCCACCATGTTTTTCCGCTTCTCACCTTTTGGGTAGTGTAACTCATAATTTCTTTGTTACGAGTTGGAAGATTTCTCAGCGATGTCTTCTTCTCTGTTGAGTAGTGGAGGTGGGAGAGCTTTAGAACTTGATATAATCAAATCCCCATCATCATCTTCTTGGATTTCGAATTCATCTTCTCCATCTTCAACTCTCTCTGAATCCAGCAACTGCCCTTTTGCAATCTCCACCAGAAAGCCACGGACGCCACGGAAAAGGCCCAACCAAACGTACAATGAGGCGGCGGCAATCCTCTCCACAGCCTACCCCAAGATTTTTCCGACCCAACACCTAATGAAATCCGGCAAACTCAAGAAATCCAATGCAAACGAGGACCCCTTTCTGTTCGAATCTGCAGACCTCCTCCTCATGCCTTTCCAAGTAATAGATAACTGGGGTTTATTGTTGCATAGATCCAGTTTTGCTGCGGAGGCAAAAGGGGGGTTCGAGAAAACATGCCCAAGTCCGGGGGAGATCAATTCCTTGGGGAACTCACCTCAAATCTGTGAAGAATATGGAGAAGATTTCGATACGGAGTCAATTCTGGACGAGGAGATTGGGGAAGGGATTGATAGCATCATGGGTAATTTGAGCGCGGAGAAGGAATTGAGCATCATCCCTCTCAATTCCCACAATTCATCTCCACAAATCAACAGCTTTTGCTACGGATACCCTGTTGATTTTTTAGCATATGGGATGAGGAAAGAGTTGAGGGCGATCAGAAATGTCGACGAGGGTGACTGGTGGAGATTCCCAAGCGTGAATGTCCGAGATTTAATTCAGAAGAGCGATAAAATTCCGGCCGATAAGAAGGAGAAGAAGAAGAAAAAGAATTCAGACGCCAAAACGGTGACCACCATTAAACCGACCAAAGAGGTTTCGTCGGCCCTTAAATCACCTTCGGAAGAGCGGCATCGTGCTGAACCAGATGCCGGTCTGATTTTGAAATTGAACTACGACGTCGTTCTGAGAGAGTGGTCCGATAAGGGTTCCCCTTTCTCCGGCGACTCTCCGGTCTCGGAATCCGCCGGCAATGACGTCCAAGTACGTACATCCCTTCCCTTCCCTTACCTTATAATTTAGTTATTCTACATTCTCCTACTCTACTACTGCCGTGGAGTGATGGTGCTTGATTTGTGGTTTTTTATTTTCCAGACTCGGTTGTCACAGATCGACTTGTTCTGTGAGAATGGTGGAGTCCGTGAGGCGAGGGTGCTCCGCTACAAGGAAAAACGGCGGACACGACTCTTTGCAAAGAAAATCAGATACCAGGTCAGAAAACTAAACGCAGATCGACGGCCAAGAATGAAGGTAGGAAGGGGAATTCGATATACGAAATGAAAAGATTAAGTTACCAAATTTATTAAGTTGACTTTTCGTCAACTTGAGTTACTAAAATTAAAATTCATCATTTTTTTTTGAATTATTATGTTGAAATTATTCTTGAATTAACAATTTTTTTCGAGTAGCACATCCCTTAATGCTATGATTCAGTTTGTTTTTTTTAAAAAACTTATGTAATAAGTTTTAATTTTTTTATTGGCAAAGATGTCGAAACTAGAATCTATAGCTGATTTACGAAAGATTTCGACATGAAAATTCCAAAAACGTTGACAAATTTTAATTTTGGCGACCCGAAGTAGCCGAAAAACCAAGTTAGCGAATTTTCAATAAGCTGGCTTTCGACAAGCCTGGCAAGATCATATTGCTGTACGGGCTACTACTGGAGTCCATCTTATCATCATATATATGTTGTGGATGGTTAGACTTACTTTTTTTTATACCAAATTAAGTAAGCGACACAGATGACGTCATTTTATGTCATAAAGTGTGTGCTTTTTTTTAAAAAAAAAACGACGTTTTTTTATGATTACTTAATATTGTATACAAAATTAAGTTAGTCTATTAATGCTTATGTATGTTTTAAATTTAATAAAGTAACATATATTTTCCCTCGTTGCAGGGTCGATTTGTTAGAACGCCGGATGATTTTCCGGCAGACAAATGACGAAACAAGCAAAGATTTTTGTAGTTTGCAGGAGTACAGTGCAGCAGCACAGATCAGATAGTGGCGATGGAAACAAATAATTTTCCGTTATTTTGTGAAACGAGTATTTGGGCCCATAGGAGGACACAAGATTTGGCACAATGGTCAATGATTCATTAAGCCCATTAAAAGTCGAGAAACGTTGGGCCAAGTTTTTCTTTTTGATTCTTCATGTTCTCTAGAATCTAGACTAGATCCCTCTAGCAGAATGGATTGTCGTTATCTTGATTGTGTTTGAAAATAATAAATCTTCCTATTCAATTGTGCTACGGTTGTGCAACTCTAACTTGTTCCTGGAAAGACAGAAATATGATGGAGATTTCTGGACTATGGAATGGTCCCAATGAGCAGGTGAATCTAAAAATCCAAAACATTTACTCTCCTTGTTCTATCGAGGGAAAGAAGCTCTATGGCGTAAAATACTTCAGCGGCTGAGGATGGACCCTGAAGCAACATGGTGCTTAAGTGGCGACTTCAACTCTATACGAATACCCAGCGAACGAACTGGATCCTCTCCAGCTCACAGGGGTGAAATAGCGGAGTTTAACTCATCCTTATCAGCTACTAACCTATATTGGATCTACCCCTACAAGCCAAGAACTACACCTACTTCCATCCAGGAGGCCTGTGTGCGAGCA
>JAOYMZ010052572.1:0-13845 GCA_025802335.1 Pinguicula primuliflora | reverse complement strand
CGTCCTCCCACCGTGCGGCCGTTTATTTTATTTGCTAGTGCTTCTGGGTTCCTCACGAGGCCAAATCGTGCAACCCCAAATCTCCGGCCATTATTTCCTCTTTTTGTTGCTATGTAGACATCTTGTAACTGTCCATATTCTCTGAACAGGTTTCCAGCACTTTTCGCGGTCCAACCTTCCGGGAAGTTTGTGAAGAACAAAGAAACTAGTCTTGACCTCATCTCCTTAATGTTGTCATAGTACTGATTCCTCTGTTGCCTCGCCAACGATGGGTTGTTTGTCTATGGAAGAAGGGACGCTGACGAGCAGACTTCTGGCGAGTAACCGTGGTCCATTCCGCATCCCCATCAGATTCCCCAGGCCCACCTGACTGGCCTCCCGTTGGGTTGCTAGAGTTCTGGATGGTGTCTTCGTTGTTTGCTACCTGTTTGCCCTTCTCCGTCACTCGATTTGCTTCGACGACAGCCGCCTGCTGTTGCTGGTCCGCCATCTCTCTGAATGGGCTATCAAGATGCTTGTTGGTAACAAAGTTGATAAGGTATCTCCTCATCTTTATTACTTGTTTGTCTCAGATTTGTCAAATTATAATTCTTCTTGGAATGGTCTGCAGAAGCGTGAAAGGATTGTTAGCAAAAAAGGGGGAATTGATTTTGCAAGCGAGTACAGATGTCCCTTCATCGAATCCAACACTTTCAAGTGAACACCCCCTGTTTTGAAATACTGGATCAGCCCTGACTAAAGCGAGAGAAAACAAAAATTCTGCCGGCCAGATCAATCAATTTAGGAAAAAAATAAATAAATATTCTAAGTAATTTCGACCACCGGGGACCGAATCTGTAATAACTCGTTTAATAAATATTATCCTAAATATAATAAGATGCTCTCCATTTCGAAATCCTTCCTGAAGAAAATCCCGTGCTCTCGTAACCCGTGTTTAAATTTGGAAGCGAAGGCAAAATTCCTGATCATCAAACTAGTGGCGGAGGCCCACCACCGTCTATATAAATCCAAAGGAATAGCTGATGAGCCACCGGCTCCCGGCACATCGAAACGGCACCGCCGTCGAGCTTCGGTACAATTCAAATCCTCGCCAACACCAGCGATAGCGATCTCCATCAAGAAACCCAAAAACCTGGAATAGATTCCAAGCGTTCCTTGAATCATTGAACTTGTACTCCTGGGCCACGTTACTCAAACTAGTCAAACTTCATATCCTCAATTTTTCCTCACAGCTCGGCACACGCAAATCGCAGAAACCCAATATTAGCAGCAAGAAACGCCATTGAAGCACCCACAAGAACGGCCTAGCTTCGAACCGAAGCCTGTGTTTTTTTCTTCGCTCTTCCTTTTGTATATAGAAGGTTAACAAATGGCCCAATCGATGCGGAAGTATACTCTTGTGGGAGATTATATAAAGGGGAAACAAATAGGGGAGGGTTCGTTCTCCAAAGTATGGCACGCGCGACACCGCGTTCACGGTACTGAGGTCGCGATCAAAGAAATACCCACTTCTCGGTTGAATCCGAAATTGCAGGAGAACTTGAAGTCGGAGATATTTATCCTGAAGAGAATCAATCACCCCAACATTATACGCTTGCACGACATGATTGAGGCACGCACTGCTCTTTATCTATTTACTGTTGTGCCTTGCAAATAACAAAGTTACGTTTTTTTTTTTTTTTACAAAGTTACGTTCAGTGTCATATTGGGAATCAAGATTAAGAGAGATTTGTTCATTGATTACTTTATTTATTTTTTTAATTTTTGTATTCTGTTTCAGGGAACCTAATTGGACTTGATCACTTGCTCTTTTGTTGCGGTGAACTTACCTGTGGGATTTGAATTGGATGATGATTCTGAAATATATGAATTTTATGGATGAAAATGTTTATAACTTAAAACAGTTTATTTGTTATTCACCCTGAGATGGAATAACGCTGTCTTGCTTTTTTTTACCAAGTATTTTTAGAAAGCCTGGATTACTGTTAGCAAGGTTAATAAAATAAGTGAATCAGTGTATTAACTAAAGAACATTTTAGGATGGGACTGTCCATAAGTTAAATGATGAATTCTTGTTACCATTAGATGCAGTTGTTGCCATTTGTCTGCTTTTCTTTTTGTGTTTTTTCATTTTTGGTATATTGGCCCATAACGTTCGTTGGCTAGTTGATTCAGCTGTGATATGTTTTCATCTGATGATGCATTTTTCCTCATCAATAACTTTTTGTTCCTCTCAATCTTTGGTATATGTAGGAACCAGGAACGATCTACATTATCTTGGAATACTGCAAAGGAGGTGATTTATCCATGCATATTCAACACCGACAAGGAAGAATTCCTGAGGCATCCGCAAAGCACTTTATGCTGCAGCTAGGTATCTTTTACTTTTTCACTCTAAACTCCATGACCTTTCTTTTTTCTGTTTTTCGGTAACCCCAAGGTATTCTACAGCTGAGGGCCTTAAAGTTCTTCGTGAGTACAGCCTTATACACCGGGATCTAAAACCCCAGGTTTGCATTAAATTAAACATTGTGCATCATATTTCCCTTTATATTTTATTGTTATGTCTAAAATGAACTTGGTGCTTGATACCTTTTTTTGTACAATTCTTATCATGAATAGGAATAGTGCAATGGAATTCTTTTATGTAATGCCATTTATTCGTTTACTGTTTTTCGTATTAACTGAATCATTGAATTTGCATGCTTCCAATCCTGGAACAGAATCTACTCCTTTCAACTAAAGGTGACAACAGTGTCTTGAAGATCGCCGATTTTGGTTTTGCAAGGTGGAGCTTTCTTTGGTATAATGGAATTGTCTTGTGGCAGAGATAATGGTTATTCCTCAAAGGACAGAGAAATTTGATGGATCGAAAAATGTGTTTGGCTGTGGATAGCCACTATCCACTAATAGCTTTTCAGTTTCTAGATTCATTATCAAGCTATCATTGCTCTTTGTTGGTTAATGTTCACAATCGGTTTCATCATCTAGCTACTTATTTTTAGCTATATCTTTTATCCCCATAACACCTCTCCTAATTCCTACTATTTCAAATGCTTAATTCAAATAAAATATGATAGTTATTTATAACCATTATGTTGTCAAGCTTGTGTTCGACCAGAATCTCTCTCTTGAAATTTTCTTTCTGATTTAATTTCTCACTAATTGGCACGTTTTTCATTTTTTTCATCATGATCAAATCGAATCTGATTGCATGAAAAATCTTAAAATTTGTGTTAAAATTTTTCACCCTTGTTTTGGTGTGTTTCCCTGTTTCCAGATCTTTAACAGCAGGGCTTGCAGAAACCTTATGTGGTTCACCACTTTACATGGCTCCAGAAATTATGCAGCTCCAGAAATATGATGCTAAGGTGCGATCACTTTTATAAATATTCAAGGAGCCACTAAAACGTGACTATCGTTTTTGTTTTTTACTTTTAAAAGCCATATCAATTTTGTACCAACGATGCAGGCAGATTTGTGGAGTGTTGGTGCTATCCTGTTTCAGCTTGTAACCGGAAAAACGCCATTTACCGGAAGCAATCAAATTCAGGTCTGTTAATCTCACTATACCACAGCTACTCAACATACTTCTTGTGTGTGTTTTAAGCTGAAACTTGGAGGTGTTCGGTTTTTTTTTACAGTTGCTCCAGAATATTATAAAGTCAGCTGATCTTCAATTTCCATCTGAGGCAAAGGATTTGAGTCCTGACTGCATTGATTTGTGTAAAAAATTGCTTCGGCGTAATCCTGGTGCGCTCCAGAAGTTCCACATTTCATTTAGAAAATATGCTCTACTAAGTTGAGCTAAATTAAAGATGCCTTCATGAATTATGCTTCTTTCTTGACTTATCTTACCTATAGTGTCTCAAATGACTATTGGCTGGCCCCAATAACTGTTTTAGTTATGTATTTTCACATCTTGTGTTATCAAGCATCTTCTATGGTTAATTATGTTAAACATATGGTTCTGTGTTCTACTGTTCCTTATTTTCATATGAAAGTTATTCTTTATCTTACAGTTGAGCGGTTGACATTTGAGGAATTTTTCAACCACCCTTTTCTATCTGAAAGGCAGACCGATCAATCCTTCAGGTTAAACCAGTTGCTTGCATACCCAAAGAGTACAATTAATTTATGTTTGGAAGCGCTGAATTCTGTGCAATACATGCAGAAGTAGGCAATCAGAGACAGTGTTGCATCATTTTCGTCTTTCTGAGGGTAATGAAGAACAATGCTCGCAAGATGATTTGCCGTTCACTCTAGATGATGACACTGCTGGTTCTGATGGCAGTCCATCTTTCCCGAGGAAGTCTAGCATGAAATCCATGTACGGATTTTCGATTGATTCAAAGCCTGACAGAAGGGATCTTTCTAATCCTGCGAACAGGACAGCTTCTTCCAAGTATGGGGGTGGCATCCCACATCAAATGGAAATTACGAGCTCCAGTGTTGATAGCCACCAGCTTTCTGGAAAGAACTTGAAATATTCTCTTAAAACCACTGAACATGGCGGGCAACATTGTCATCCAAATGGTGAATATCTGATCATCTTTGTCCATGTTTTCTGGTATTGTTTGCTTCAATGCATGGCTGATTGTTGCTTTACTGGATTGTTTTTGTTTTGTCTCTGTCTGATCTGTGTTAACTTGCCAGTTTTAGATTCACTGGAGTCAATCGACCAGGATTATGTAATTGTCTCAGGTCCTCCGGTTGACTTATCAACCTCTGCAAATTCTTTTAAGCCTGGTCACTTTCCATCACAATTTGGCAGTCGTCATGATTCTGGAAACATGAACATCTCACGTGATCAAACGCCGTTAGATGGTGGACCAACTACAAGAGTCAGCTGCAGCACGAGTCCAGAAGAGATTCTTTCTAACCCTGGGATCTCTCAAAGATCTACAGATATAGCAGACGCTAGAGAGCATGCGCCTACAGACAGCATGACACAGATTAGTTCATTACAGCGCTATGCAGCTGCCATAACCGAGTTAGTGAATAGCAAGGTAACTGAAAACCTTTTCTTAGAAGCAAAATTTAGAAAATTATATAACTGCCAAACCTCTCTGGATTTTGAATGTCACCTTCTGCCATCTCTCTATAGTCTCAAGTTTGAACTTTGGTGCAGGTAGTCCCTTTAAAGAATTTTCTCGAATATACCTGTGGTACTTGAATGCCAATGACTTATATCATTCTTTTTATGAATGTGGCACCTTGTAGATTGAGGGAGGAAAGCAGCTTGAAGCCTTTTCAGTTCAGCTTGCAAATCTTTCTATCTGGAAGCAAGCATTGCATATTTGTCATACCCATGCAGCATCAGCTATGGAAGGGAGTCCTCAGGAGACTGCAAGGTTGCTGGAAGCCTCCAAGGCTCAGCATGATCCGGATGTCCGGGAGTTCCTTGATACTGCTGACAAACCAGAACAACTCGGTATCTGTTCACAGATTGAGAGAGCATTTCTTCATGAAGTTGGGCTTGCTGAGGAACTTTCCAAAGCAATTGAACCTGGTATGATGATGACAGCTTGATGCGTTACCTTAGTATCACATGTTTTCGCTGGTCACTCGACGTAGAAACTCACATCCAGTCACTCTCACTAGGCAAAAACAATCTGGAGTCAACACCTATAATGTTCTGAACTCAGAAAAATATCCTTTCTATCAATCACAGATATTTTGTTGATCTTGCTATCTGGTATGCTGGGCCAGTTCTTATTGAAAAAAGAAGTTCTCGATCCCATAGACAATGCTTATTTACGTTTTACAGCAAGGAATCAACGTTTTTCTGAGTCTGGCCAACTTTCAATGTTCATTTGGTTGTGAATGATCGAATGATATCTTAGAAGCTACTTGTTTCAGGAAATATGGAGATGCCAGATGCAATGGAACTTATATATCAGTCAGCCCTTGCTTTGGGCCGTCATGGAGCCGTAAGATTATCTTTATCTTCCTTTCACGGTATTATAGTTGTGTAAGATCATGATGTGAAGTGAATTCTATCGTACCGTTTCCTTATTACTCTCTGTTCCAATTGATGTAGGGGAAATCTTTCACTGAAATTCCCATTCTTCGCAGGTAGACGAATATATGGGCGATATTGCGAGTGCTGTTGTTTCCTATTCTAAAGCAGTGTGCTTATTACAATTTCTCCTGGTGGAGGCCCCATCCCTCATCTTGAATCCGCGCTTTTCTCTTACGAACTCGGATCGATATCGCATCCAGAACTATATTAATGTGCTCAACAACCGGCAGAACGTCTCACAGTCCCAAAGAATGGCGATTTTAAAGGCTGGAGATCATCCCTACCCTTCTTGAAACTGGGTGCATGTAACATTGATTTGTTCATTTGTTCATTTTTTTTTTCTGGGGGGCTTGTGCAGTAATTCTTTGTGTGTGGGTGCTGGTGACTGGTGGTGGGTGAACAACTTTTCAGCCGTTTCGATTTGTTAGTTCAACTGGGACCTGAAACTAGGAACTGGTTGGTTAGAGGTGCAGCTTCAGCTTCTTGAAATTGGCATGAAATTATGTCCACTGAACCATTGATCTATAGTGTCCCCTACTAAACGTTACTCTGCCTGTTAGCTGTTTGTATGTCTAATGTTAAGTACTCTTAATATGCCGGGGTAGTCCAAATTCTTAGAATGCAGTGTCCTAAACTCGATTACAAGGTCTAAACATTCTTTTTTTTTTGGATATAAGAGAGGCGTTCAACGCCATGAGTACAACTGAAAACAGTTGGGGAATTAAGGTGGATCAAACTGCTTTTTAACATTCAAGGTCCTTTCTTGCGTAGGATCCTCCCCAAAACTTGAGCGGTAGTAGGTATGATAATTAAACCGAATATTGATGCACCTGCTGCAGGGATGGAGCTTTCTACACCCCAATATGTATGCTGGTGATAGGAACCTCCCAAAGGATCCTATTCTATATCATCGAAGGATGGCACAATCCGAGCAGCATGAAACAAGGACTTTGAGTTTTTATGTCCGTCCCAGTGGAGGGATTTCAGTACAAATACTACTACTAAACTCACAGCATTATAAGAGTGTTCCGTTGCAGAATAATACCGTTGGAGAAAGGAAGAAGAAGACTTCGAATTAGATTTGAACTCTTGTAAAGAAATAGATATAAATAGATTGTAATACGGTAAAGATGTTACTCTGGTTTTTGGTTATCAAATACAGTTAGTTTTCCCTTTACAATTCTCTAGCTCAATACAGTTTCGAGGGGTAGATTCTCCGCCATTACAAACGAGTCTCGTCTTCGCTTTTCTCGATCTCTAGCAGGCCGGCAGGATAGGTCGCCGAGCCCGTCCTCGGTATCGGAACATCTTTGCATCAGTTCTGTCATCCCGTTCTCCATACCAGTCTGACGAAGAAGCCGACGGTGAACCTCCGGGCAACCTTCCAGGACCAAGAACAGCGTATACTGGACCTATGACGCACGCAAGATCCCAAGATCTTCATCAAGTGGTATCAGAGCGAGGTTTCGATCCTCGGACCTATGGATTATGGGCCCACCACACTTCCGATGCGCAAAGCGTTGGATCCTCGGATCGCAACTGATGTTGGATTGTTGCAGCCTCAATCGATCTACGATGCCATGTATATGGTTCATGAAGTTCAGCAAAAATTGGCTTTATATGATACCGATGTACTCGCTCCCGCCAATTCGGCCGTCATCCATCCCGATCCAGCTGGGTCCACTCAGTTTCGGCATCTCAGCAACATTCCGGTCTAGCCAGCTCCGCCCACCAAGCGACCTCCCAAGCAAGAGCTTCGTCGGTTGACCCTTGCTGAAATTGCGACCCATCGAGTCCAGGGATTGTGTTTCCGGTGCGATGGGAAATGGGAAAAGGACCACCGATGTAAGACCTTATTTTGCATTGAAGTTTGGGATGAAGAAGAGGATGCACAGTATGAAGAGGAAGCAAAACAGGTGGAAATATCCGTGAGTGCCATGTCTGGAGCTACTACTTCTGAAACTTAAAAGATTCAAGGACTGATTGAGGGGAATGCAGCACCCTGCTTAATTGACTCCGGAAGCACGCATTGTTTCTTGAGCACGAATCTAGCTAAAAAATGGGGGTTAGCTGCTCAAAACCATCGCCAAACCACCGTCGTGGTTGCAAATGGTGCTCGAGTCCACAGCCCTGGAGCACTCCACAACATTTCCGTGAAATTGGGTACCACTTCCTTTCAACTCAATCTTTTCCTTTTACCTCTAACTGGGTTTTATGCAGTTTTAGGGGTGAATTGGTTGCGTAGCCTGGGTCCGGTGATCTGCCATTTTGCAGCACATTACCTTTCATTTATGTGGTAGGGATAGATAGTAACTCTATGGGGTCACCAAGCTCCGAGTCAGATACTCACCGTTTCTGCTCTGAGTATTCAGGATTCGCTTGCTTCTTTACTTCATCACTTCTCCTCTATATTTGTACAACCACAAGGGCTGCCACCCTCCAGGTCCTATGATCACAAAATCATCCTCAAACAAGGTACTGACCCTGTGAATTCGCGGCCCTACAGGTATCCCCATAACTAAAAGGCTGAGATTGAAAAAACTTGTACTGAATTATTAGACTAAGGTTGGATCGGACCTAGTACCTCCCCTTTTAGTTCCCCTGTATTACTAGTCAGAAAGGCTGATCAAACCTGGCGTTTATGTGTGGACTATAGGGCTTTAAATCTTATTACGGTCAAAAACCGATTTCCAATTCCTATTGTTGAAGAGTTGCTCGAAGAACTTGGTCAGGCAAAAATATTTTCAAAACTTGATTTAAAGTCTGGCTATCACCAAGTTCGGATGGCAACAGATTCAATTCCCATGACTGCTTTTCAAACTCATCATGGACATTTTGAGTATTTGGTAATGCCATTTGGTTTGTCTCCACGAAAACAATCTCCCCATCCTGTTAAGGGGTGGGGGTATGATTGCGTACATCTTACCCTCCCCAGACCTTGCCTAAGGGCGGAATTTACTGAGTATGTTTGGTTTGGTTTGGTAATGCCATTTGGTTTGAGTAATGCACCTGCTACTTTTCAAGCTCTAATGAATGATGTTTTCCATAACTATCTTCGCAAGTTTATACTTGTATTTTTTGATGACATCTTGGTTTATAGCAATTCTTTTGATGAGCATTTGAAGCATTTGCACCTTACTTTTACTAAGCTGCAGGAATATCACTTGGTGGTCAAGAAATTCAAATGTGATTTTGGAGTTCAGACTATTTCTTATCTTGGTCATATTATCTCAAATGGCGGAGTTTCTGCCGATCCTTCCAAGATCGAAGCAATGCAGAACTGGCCTCAACCTCAGGACATATCTAGTTTACGTGCCTTTTTGGGTTAATGAGATATTACCACAGATTAATCCATCAGTATGGCCAGATCGCAGCACCCTTAACCAGTTTGCTTCGCAAAAACGCATTTAAATGGACTTCAGATTCTGAGGCTGCTTTCCAAACTTTGAAACTAGCTCTTTCATCAGCTCCTGTCTTACAGTTGTCAGATTTTACCAGTCCGTTTATCATAGAATGTGATGCTTCCGGAACTGGTATTGGAGCAATGTTAATGCAACAAGGACAACCCATTTCTTATTTCAGTCGTAAAATGGGCCCAAAGTATCTCCATCTCCCCGCCTATGAATGCAAACTGATCGGATTAGCTAAATCAATCCAGCACTGGCGGCCTTACCTTTGGGGATCCAAATTTCTTGTGCGAACTGATCAACTCAGCCTCAAGTATATCCTAGAACAACGAATAGTCACATTGGCTCAGCAACATTTGCTCAGCAAGCTTCTCATCTATGATTTTAAAGTAGAGTACAGACCAGGGAAAGACAACTCTACAGTAGAAGCACTATCCCAGCAGTATTCAGTTCCTCCGGATTTGTCTCTTTGTTCGGTTACACAGGAAGGTTTGATGGAGTCAGTCTATACGGCCCTCTTCCATGACACATCTTCGCCCACACTCCGAGACAGGTTCAACGCTACTTTCACATCAGAACCCTTCAAATGGCACAACAATTTGTTATGGTATATGGACCGATTATATCTGCCTCCAAATTCTGATCTCCCTCATCTGGTTCTTTCTACAATTCATGATTTGTTTCATGAGGGTTATCTTAAGACATTGCATCGTATCTTAGCAGATTTCTATTGGCCTAAAATGAAAGATTCTATCACCAGCTACATAGCTGTTTGCCCGACTTGTCAACGGAATAAAGCTCTTAACTTGTAGCCTGCTGGTTTACTCCAACCTCTGCCTACTCCACTCCACATCTGGGCCAATATTTCAATGGATTTTATTGACCATCTACCCCCTTCACACGGCAAAATTGTTTTATTAGTGGTAGTTGACAGGTTTACCAAGATGGGCCATTTCTTACCTCTCACACACCCTTACTCAGCAGCAATAGTCGCTAAGCTATTTTTTGTAGAAATCTTCCGACTTCATGGTCTTCCTGAATCCATCATCTGCGACAGGGATGTCACTTTTACTAGTGGATTCTGGAAAGAGCTCTTTAACTCGGTGGAACAGCCTTACATTTTACAATAGCTTATCATCCACAGGCAGACGGCCAGACTGAGGTTGTCAACCGTATTATTCAGACTTACTTGAGGTGCTTTTCTAATGATCATCCAGCTAAATGGATAGACTGGATTCCATGGGCTGAATATGCCTACAATACTAGTTTTCAAACTAGTTTACGAGCAACTCCATTTGAAGCCGTGTATGGCCGAAAACCCCCTCGTCTCCTAGATTATTTTTCAGGTGTAGCTAAGCTGGAATTTGTAGAGCAACATTTGCAATCCAGACAGGAACTGTTGGAGGAACTCAGGGACAGATTGTTTCAAGCCCAGAACCATTCTAAGCAATAATATGACTCTAACAGACGAGATGTCTCGTTCACACCAGAGGATTGGGTGCTTTTGAAGCTGCAGACATACCGCCAAACGTCCTTAGGTAATTCCCACACTCGTAAACTCACCCCTATCTATTATGGTCCCTTTCAGATACAGGAAAGGATTGGCTCCGTCACTTACAGATTAGCCCTGCCTGCGGATGCCAAAATACACCCTGTATTTCATGTTTCTATGTTGTGCACGTTCGTGGGAACACCTCCAGCAACTCCTAAACTACCCAGATTTCAGAAAGGGTTCGCACATCCGATGCCATAAGCAGACCTGGCTTCCAGATCACACCAAGGGGTTCCTCAATTGCTCATTCATTGGAAAGGACTCTCTTCATCCAAAGCTTCTTGGGAGTCAGTCGCACACCTTCAACATCTCTTTTCTCAGTTTGTGCTTGGGGACAAGCACACTGTCCGAGGGGGGATATTGATAGGAACCTCCCAAAGGATCCTATTCTATATCGGCGAATGATGGCACAATCCGAGCAGCATGAAACATGGACTTGAGTTTTTATGTCCGTCTTCCCAGTGGAGGGATTTAAGTCCAAATACTACTACTAAACTCGCAGCATTATAAGAGTGTTCTGTTGCAGAATAATATCGTTGGAGAAAGGAAGAAGAAGACTTTGAATTAGATTTGAACTATTGTAAAGAAATAGATATAAATAGATTGTAATACAGTAAAGATGTTACTCTGGTTTTTGGTTATCAAATACATTTAGTTTTCCCTTTACAATTCTGTAGCTTAATATAGTTTCGAGAGTAGATTCTCCCCCATTACAAACGAGTCTCGTCTTCGCTTTTCTCGATCTCTAACAGGCCAGCAGGATAGGTCGCCGAGCCCGTCCCCGGTATCGGAACATCTCTGCATCAGTTCTATCATCCCGTTCTCCATACCAGTCCGACGAAGAAGCCGACGGTGAACCTCCGGGCAACCTTCCAGGACCAAGAATGACGTATACTGGACCCGTGATGCGCGTAAGATCTCGAGATCTGCATCACTGGTCATCCCCTTCTCTCCCAGCACTCGAGAGTTGCAACTCTCCTTGAAGGGGGCCTGGCAGTTGCGGGAAGTCCTGATCAAAGAACCAGTTTGCAAATGTTGCTGCATCTAACATGTGATCAGGCAAGGTTGCACTTCCACCATCCAGAAACAGATCACGTGAAAATAAATGAAGCTTTCTAGAGATGTTGGACAACCCAGATTTTGCAAGTTGGTCCGCCTCCAGGTTCGCCAACCTGCATGTATGATGGAAGTCATAAGCTCTAAAGACAGACAAAGCGTTCCATATACACCGGACGAGGCACTACATACAGATAGATGACACTATCTGTGGGAAGAAATGTCAACACTGGACCATCCGACAAAGCAGCGCGAATGCTAGTACACCGTTACTCCTGATGCAGAGCCCGTTGAGTTTCCAAGAAGTACGCCTGTATAGACAAACACAAACTCCTGCTTGAAATAAAATTAGATTGGCTTCATTCCTGGCCAGCCACAATTTCCAGCAGACTGATGCAAAAAGTGCCCTCCATTCCTGTGAATGCTTAGAAACATTAATGTTGTCCAATATCCAATCATTTAAATTCAAGATAGTAAAGAAAGGGTCAGGGATAGAATGAGAAAGTTTGAGCCAAATCTCCCTGCTTCTGTCACAATCGCGTAAGATGTGCAGGATATATTCATTTGCAGGGCATAGAATACAATCCGGAGCTTCTATAAGACCTCTCCTTCACCAAAATAAACTTTGATTAACGAAAAATAAGCAAGGAAGTTAAGTAACAACAATTTTCAGTAACGAAAATTAATACCAATCTTTGAGTAGAAGATGGTGCAGAACAACAAGTCGGGAAGGCTGAATACCATTGCAAAATCTGAATACAAACATAAATTAAAGAAAAATAGTAATAGCGTAGAAGAACATCAGCCAAATTCAAAATTTTATTCGGGCAATATGGTGAGAATGAATCTGCTCAAAATACCACAACAAAATGAAGTAAGTTACAACCCCAAAGGGTTGACTTAGTGGTGGATGTCTGCGACTAAAATTTACAAAGAGGGGTGAGGTCTCAGGTTCGATCCACACTGGATGCAAACAATTCTTTGGGCCACAGCCGCGGGCCAAAAGACCCAAGACTTACCCGATCCATGTGGAGGGGTCGCTTTGCATGGATCCCATGGATTAGTCGGACCAAAATTAATTCTGGATACCATGATTATCCCCAAAAAATGAAGTAAGTTACAATCCACCAAATAAAAGTCACATTACTTAATCACAAAGCTACTCGGACGAACGAAACTGACTGGAAGAAACAATGTCGAACTCAGAGAAGAACACAAATGTCCAGGTCGTCGTGCGGTGGCAAATTGTTTTGTGTGGTCGTTTAACGTCGAAAATTATAGTATTGATGGTTAGTGTGTCTGGGAATCTCGGGAGTGGTGAGCGGGATAAATGCAGGGTTCGATTCTAGTAAAAATCGTTTTTCCCCCTTTTCGAGGTGTGGGACCCACTGTCCTTTTTTGAGGTAGGTAATAAAATTTTATATATATGTAATATTTATATATGTACATTTTTCCCATTTGTGTATTACAGGCACCTCAGGTCATTACACAAAGCACAGATAATTTTTTTTTTGCCATAGGGTCGTCGCGCATTTTTGAATTTGTCACCGTCCGGACTTGTCATGTCCGAGAATAGCGCCCGGATATGCCAAACCCGGGATGTTGATCCCGGCTTTGCCAACACAAAGAATTATTAATACCCGATCTTAGCAAAGGCGGGCAAGATTTAAACGGCTAATGACAGTAATTAGTATATCCCGAACTTTCCAAGTCCGATATTTAAAACATTCCCGGATTTGGCAAGTCCGGGAACTATATTTTGTTAATTTTTTTTAATATCATTTTTACTTTGTTTACGAAAATAA
>JAOYMZ010052561.1:0-13845 GCA_025802335.1 Pinguicula primuliflora | reverse complement strand
ATGGGCTCAGAGGTCCGATTAGGCTTATTTATAGCCATTTCGGGCCCTTCAGGCAGTGTGGGCTGGTTTGAGTTAATCTTATATCGGTCCGAACGCTTTATTACCCGTCCAGGCCCAAAGCGGGCCGGATTTGTATTTTCGACCGCTTAAGCGGCCGCCCAGGCGGCTGGGCGGTCGCATTCTCGAACAATGCTCACAGGTCACGGGTTCAAATCCCCTTAATTTTTTTGATAATTAAATGTTGTATTCATCTTTCATTTACAATGCAGTGTACAAAGGAGCCAATTTTGCACCCAGGTCCCTATTTCCGATTTGGGCATTTCCCAATTGAATTAGGGCTCTCCTCACGTATTCTCTATGGATTCCGGTTGTTCGAATGAGACACAACACTGGATGTATGCACCAGTCTCCAAAGGCAGTGTAATCATGTATCATATTTCGAGCCTTAAGGATGTGCCAGAGTTGAAGCTGGATTTTCTCGAAGACATCCCCATCCTCCACACCCGATTTCGGAAGACGGTATCGTTCCGCCACATTCATATTTTCCAGAAAGTAATCTGGCAAATTACATTCCATAGTTCAAATCTATGAAAAAAAAACATGCAAGGGTTAGTTTCTTTTATAATTTTTTCTTTTTTTATGTTAGGTTTTCTGTAGACGTCGTCTTCTCATCTTTTCCACATCTATTTTTATTATTCTTTCCTTTTCGCTTATATCACATTACTTTCTCATTATTTTATCATATATTATATAGATTTTATTTTAAATTTATCCAGCAAATCTCTTATCATTTGTGCAGAGATATATTTATGATTTAATTATTTTTTTAATAATTTAAGTTAAAATGATAGAATTTTTCCAACAGCAACGTATGCGATCACAATAATATTTTTCATAATTATTTTTATGATGATCGTAACTTTAAGCAACGGACTATATATAGTTATGAGTGAAAACTAAAAAACCTTTAATCCAAAGTAGTTTAAAGTGTACTATAAATTTTAATTAAAATATAAAATCAATTTTAAAATTCACTCCGTCATTTGATTTATTTGAGGAAAAAATAAAAATATAAAAATCTTGTCTAAATGTTAAATAATAGTGTTCTAATTATTATTTTTGAAACTATCACGATAGCGGAAGAGGAGTTCCTCACTGTATAGTGTGCAGTGCGCTCATGGCACTGCGAGATTGATCTGTCAGCGAGCGCGCACAAAAGTGTTAAACACCAGCTCACCTGCCGCACCTATCCCGCAGTACCAGGACACTGCATAGTGTACATTAAAGTACAAATTTGTGCGGCAACTCGCCCACATTTGGTAGGTTGTGAAGTACAAATTTGTGCCGAAAGTCGCCCACATTTGGTAGGTTGCGAAGTACAAAAGAACAATCCAGTCTCACAAGTCCACAAACATTATGCAAACAAGGGTCTCCACGAAGCAAACAAGCCAATTTAAGGCACAGGCACGGGCACTCCTTCCTAACCGGAAGGTAAGAATCAAGTTCTAAGACCAGTCGAGTCCACTGTTAATATTCGAATTAGCTACTTGATAAGCTCCAAGTCCTGTAACCTGAGACTTACAGCTCTTTTGTGAGCGTCCAGCCCCTCAACTTCTGCCATCGTAACGACATAAGGTCCGAGCCTTTTCAGCCCTCCTTCCGTCAATGACTGAACAGTTATGTACTTCAAGAAGGAGTCTAAACACACGCCACTATACATACGAGCATAGCCGTAAGTTGGAAGAACGTGATTAGTTCCACTTGCATAATCTCCAACACTCTCAGGCGTCCATGGACCCAGAAACACAGACCCTGTACGTACCGAAACAGTTATCCTTCCAGAATATTCGGAATATTGTATAAACTATATGGAACTGCCATTATACGATTGAATAAAGATGGAAACATTTCAGGTCAAAGGCCTCGAAACCAATACATACGACTATGAAATGGGCCGACCTGCACGAATCATGTGAGGTGTTTTCCGAAAGAAAAGGTTGGGACGTGCTAGCTAGGACCTCAGTTACAGAATCTGGTTCACCTAACTAATTCTTTGCATCTAGTGAGCATGGTTTTATTCATGGAATTGTAGAGGCCGCGATGATGATTTATAAAAGACGAGAACACATCTTAAGCATTCCCTCACATGTAAGGGAATTAATGCGCTATGAATATTAGAGTGGTGATATTTTCGACTTTTTCTACACCCATTTATCAAATGCAATTATCACAGTAAATAATGGTTTTAGATTCTATTGCAAATAATCAAAAGGATGCTGATCATAGAACCATAAAGCACAAAGAGCAAAGTAGTGTTCGATGATTAAACAATACCTGCATTTTCAACGTAACTTTCCCATTTCTCAGCATCTTTCACATTGATTATCAAATGCTCGGGAGCATATATGTTAGAAAAAGAAATTGCCTGACAATTTCAAAATGTGGAAGCAAGTTAAAAAATCATAACAAATCAAGCAATGGATCACCAAATGAGTGCCACGAGGAAGCCAAAAAGTTCACAATCCTTATTTGTTTTAATGAATTTGAAAAAATTGGCTAGCATATTATAGTGTCAAAAGCTTCACATAAGAAGCAAAAATGTCAATGTGAAGTTGCTGTTCATCCCTCGGGTATTAATGCACATTCTAAAAGATCAGAAGCAAAGAGGTAAGCGATTTTTTTTCTTTTTATAAAAAATTTCACGGTTTCATGGTGCTCTGCATGATATCTGGAATTAAGAGGATATACAAACCTCAAGCATATCTCGTGCATAAACTATAAAACTGTGGCTCAGTGCTTTAGAAGCAAAGTTTCCCCGAGGAAGGCTACCACACTGCTTACTGATTTCATTCTCAATAGCAGTTACGTCCACATCGTTTCCAACAACAACAAGAACAACTTGACTATCGGGGCCATGCTCAGCCTGAAGTTGGAAAATGATTTTTGCACCATTAGAAAGGAACAAGTAAAAGGGGGTAAGTTAAACGAATTTATCCACATGTCAACAAGTTAAAGTCCTACATAAATGATGCATAAACAACTTAATCACTCAACTTACCTTCTCATTTTCTGAATATCACTTAAAGCACCGAATCAAAGAAATAAGAAGCCACCTGAGTTTCTATAATCAACCAGCTATGCAAATTAACCTACCTTGGTGTTCTAAACTGCACAGTACCTTTATTTTACTTTTTAGAAAACTTCGCAGAAGAAAAGGTAAGATGTACATAAAAGGAAAGACATACACCTGAGAAAGTAAATCAGCTGCTATATGAACAGGGCTTGCATGCTCATCAGTAATAACAAGCACTTCTGAAGGTCCAGCAGGCATGTCTATGGATATCATAGCTTCACTGTTCTATTGAAAACAAATTATAATTATGATATGATTAAACTCAGAAAGATAAAGAAAAAACAGTTTCTCTCGGTTAAGAACTTATAATCACAAGTACCTGAAGAATCATTTTGGCAGCCGTGACATACTGGTTTCCAGGCCCATAAATCTTCTCAACCTGTACATACGACAATATAGAACTGTCAGATAGACATGCCAAGCAACAGCATTATTTTATATCATGTGAAACCTTAATATAAATCATGTCAAATTAATTGTTACAATTTTCACCAGAATAAAAAAACAGATAATAGGTCATTTGTGTAGCCCAAAGAGAATCTGCAGAATTCATGCACAATAATAGGTTATGGAAGCAACTGGCGGCACTTGGACTTGGGTAGATTAGGAAAATCAGAGACCAACCCCACTATTTCAAAACCTGTATGCCCTCCCCCCACTCCTCAACCGCTATATACCAACGAATATATCTTTTGTCCAAATACAACATGTAACCTGCCAAAATAGTTCTTCAAAGGTAACACTGATAAATAGAGCATACTTGAAAGTTTAAGAGAGAAGTAAACTCGCATATGGAGATAAATTGAAGTTAAAAACTAACTGCTTTGTCTAGCATCTATAGACCACCATCACAAAGTACACTCCAAGCGGCACTCCTTTGTCAAATGTCAAACCTCCACAAGGAAACGATGGCAGGGTTCTGCCTCTATTCAAAAAATTATAAACCTCTTTGGAGACCCAAAGCGCACACAACTTTGCAAGTGAAGGCCTAAAAATGAGGAATGATGTCTTACCTAGGAGTAATAATATGTGGAAAAACTTTTAGTCCTAGCAAACGGGCAATATTAAGCAGAGAAGTTTTAGGAACGGGGATAAGTAGTGAGAGAGTAACTAGTAGCTCCGGGTTTAAATATCCACCAAAATGTAATCAGATTTGACACACAATTCAGAATTTCTCGACGCTACTTTCTTGTGTACAAACAAAGAAGTAGATCAAAAATGAAATACCAATCCACTTCATCCTTTACAGGAAAACTTTACACTTGAGCTTATAGCAGTCAATAACAGAGGATGTGGTCTCCATTTACATTTGTAAGTTATAGTAATTGCATAAATATGTAAATATATATATATATATATATATGTACCTTAGGACAAGATTCAGTTCCCCAGGCCATAGCAGAAATCGCCTGATCATGTTTTATTATATTAATGTCATTACATGGATTATCAATATGCATAGTATATATTCAGATTTATACCATAATCCTACCTGTGCACCTCCTGCTTTCAGAATATGAGTTACGCCAGCTTTCTTTGCACAATAAAGAACTTCCTATGGAAAAAGATAACAATTAATGGATGGCAAGCCAAAGTATATAACCACTGGATTATACAAGAGAAATAACTACCTTACAAATGCTTCCGTCTTGTGCAGGAGGAGTCGCAAGTACAATCGTTTTGCATCCAGCAATCTGGGCAGGCTATTTAAGATATACATGTCAGTGAAGCCACAGTATTGTCATGGACAGTATAATTGATCCAAAAAACAAAGTCAACATACAACTGAAAGCATTAGAGCAGTCGACGGCAAAACAGCAGTGCCGCCAGGAACATAAAGCCCGACTGATGAAATACTACGGGCAACCCGTTTACACCTAACACCCTGCCATATGGGTATAAGTTGAAACATAAACAATAAATATCAGATGTGGAAACTGACAAAATATAGCATTCATTACCTCCATATTTTCAACAATTTTCTCAACAGGCTTTTGTGCATCATGGAAAGCAAAGATGTTATCGTAAGCCACATCAAATGCCTCTTGAACAGCATGGTTAAGCTAGCCATACATTCAGAGAACAGACATTGCATCAACAAGAATGCAGTCAAAGAGACAAAAGTTTCGCGCTTAGCAATTGCATACACGAAAATACCTCTGGATCTGGAAGGTCATTGATATTCTCCAGTACATTGTCGAGTTCAACTTTGTCAAACTTCAATGTATAGCTGCGTTGCATATAAAATATAAATATTAAAGAACCCAATCATCATCCATCTCTACATTTGATGAGAAGGAGAAAAATTCTCTGGAACTATGATGCATCACTCGGTAGGCAAGAAAACAGAGGGTTATTTGCAATCGTGTAATAATGTATCATCCCTTGTTGCGGCAATAGTCTTGTGCATGCTGAAGAAAGTCAGCAGAAGATTAGATTTCGGTCCCAACCGGCTGGTAGATCGACACTTGTGATAACTAAACTATGGCTATATCCAGCATATTTAGAGAAAGGGGTATTTTCTCAAGGAAAAGTTGGGTAAAGAGAAGGTTTATACTCCATCTTTCTGACAAGAAAAAATTTACACAAATGTTCTCCCAAATAGGCTCAATGGTGCGATGTTTCCATGATCATTTTCAATTTTGGAATGAACGATCCACAATCCCCGGTCTGATTGGGAGTGTGGATATACGACAGTAGTAACACTACTTTAAGGGACCGTGGAATTAAATTTGACTTAATATTTTTGGAATTAAGAGAGGCTCATTAGTAACCAGTGGGAATATTAATTGCTGTAAAATAGATAGATTCTATGCATTCAGTAGCTTTTACCAATGAACTTCAATTCAAAACTACTGTTTCCTTCAGTAAGTAATATACAGATAAGTTATCCATATACATGATACACAAAGGTATAATATTTGGCATGCCAGCGGCAGAAGACTGGCACATACAACTTTAAGAAGAGACAGTTGGGGTTCTCAAACGAACCCAAGCAAAACAGGTTGGCTGGATCTTGGGATTTTCAACATCCAGTTGCCTTTAATGCATGATTAGTTCATTTGCAACAATAATCAATCATTTATAATCCAGTTTGATGCTAGTTTAAGAAAATGTAAGGAATGATTGCACATAATTAGGTTATTTGGACACCTTTTAAAAATATAACAATAGGAAAAAATAAACATATAAGAAGAAAAACTAATGTATGCCGCACCTCCATATATGTATCAGTGAAAAGGATTCTGACCCTGCATGGCCTATCCCCAATATGACAAGGTAATTTTTATTTAAAACACTGTGTTTCCTCTTCATGTGTTCCAAATTTGATAAGAATAGCAAAAATAAGATCCGCTTCTTACCTAATCAAGTGCTCAATGTTTACAAGGCGCCTATGCTATCTACTCCGTTAGGTCATTGGTTCCTAGGCCTAAACATCCCAAGAATATATATCAAGGCAAACAAGAGAAAACATTAATGATGTTGCTTTCGGTAAAAAGATATATTTAAAGATAATATTTAACGTTAAGACTAATTCAATTTTAGGGTCCTGATGTCTTATCCATATAAATTTCAAACATTTGGTCAATATGATTTTGATGAGAATCAATTATTTGAACAACATACCACGATACTTATTCGAAATTTAAAAAGATATACACATCAAAAATGAGAAGGAGCACCTACTCCTTAACAGCTCTATCGCCTCTCTTCCTGACATCATCAACAATCGGTTGAACCTGAGTAATTTCAAACCTACTATAAAAAAATGCAAAACAGCCCAAAGTACAGTATTTGACAATAAATTTCACTTGATAATTGATAAGTAGATAGAATGCAGGGAAAAAAAACTTGTACGCCACCAAGGAACTGTCTAGAGATAAGACTCACCACACTGAAGATAGAAGAAAAATCAATTCGAGGACGAGCTTTGAGGTTATTAACTTCCGTCCTAGAAAGATCATACAGCTTATAGGCCTTCATTAGGCAATTTCGGTTGCAACAAAATGATCCTATAAGAAATAGTAAGATAATAAGATAATAATGGGTGATATAGACTCCATAACAAATACAAACAGCTTTGGAAACCTTAAGCTATACCTATATCTGGGAGAGGAGCTAGGAATTTATTCCAGGGGAATCAACAACTTTTGGGGGCAGAAAAAATGTTAGGGTTCCAAACAAAATTGTTTGGACAAAATATGCACATAACATATTTTTTTGAGAAAATTATACCTATTAAAAAAATACTTCAAAAGTGGTTGGGTCCTGGCCCCCACCTCCCCCGCCTATATCTAAAACGAAGCAAATTCAACAAAACATATAATCAACCTTAGAGCTTTGTCATTGTACATAATACAGAAAATTTGAGCTAGTTCTGGGCAACTCATGGGCCAACTGAATTTAAGGCTTCTCTGAAGTTATGAAGTAATAACCTCCACATCATCACACATGCGCAAAATGGTAGAAACTCTTGTAGTATAATGGAAATTTGATTTCTTAATGATAATCCTTTAGCTAGATCGCTCGGTTTAAAGCAACAGACAGGGACATGCACCATGATATGAAGAGAACTACATCACTCAATGTAAAATTTGACTTATTAACGATAATCCATCAGCTACTTCGATAAAAGACAAGATGCGAACAATCTTACATAGATCTTATACACATCTTCAAGACTCTAAATGAAATCCCAAAAATATTCAATAATTGAGAAAAAAACAAAGTAGATACTCAGCACCATCGGAAGAAGGTATAAATACATATAAGCTAAATAAAGAATACCACATTCAGATGAAAATGCATCAATTATATTTCTCATGAGTCATGAGTAATGACATTTATACCAGAACGTATCATAATATCTGTATTCGTTTGTGCGGCTTACAACAGACGCAACTGATGTCGGTAAAGGCGGCCTATCTGATGCTCTCCGGAATGAAGTGGAAACGCACAGTGGTACACAACACAAGGGACGGTACAATACAGTGCAAATGCAAAGGTCCTGTATGATATGCGATTATATCAGAGGATAAACTAAGCAAAAGCGTGGACAAACCTAAATCTTCCCAAATCAGCGTCAACTTCATGTAGGGAAAAATCGGCGCCGGAGGGATAAAACAGCGGGAAGGGGCAGAGGAGCAAAAATAGGAATCGGATATGACATGGGAGCAATGGCGGAATTCAACCAATCGGGCTAAAACGTTGAGGTCCATTATTTTTATTACTTCATACACACCCAAATCATAAGGCTATAGGATGGTAAATGCACATCAACATCAACTCTACCTTACTTCAGAAAAACTTCCTCAATTAGCTACTAGTGAATTGCCCGTGGCTAAAGCCACGGGTGTGTGATACTACGGTGTAAAGAGTATAAGTACGTTAAAGCATGAGGTATCGAAGAAGTTTGATTAATACGAAAACCAATTGTTAATATATACGAATACACGTGTAAAGATGGACGTCACGAAGAAATAAGAGATAAACGACCAAGAACAGAGTATATAATTTAACAATAGATTGTTCAAAAAAAAGCTAAAAATTTGAATTTTTAAAAAAAGGACACTAATCGCTTAGCAGTAGGTATTTTCAATCTTCCCCAAACATTGAATAACTTAATGCTTTCTTTATCTCATTAGAGGTCTAACCCTCCATATTGTATGAGATCTGCATACCATATAAGACCACCTTTGAATCAATTTATTTTTTCGCTTGCTCCAATAGATCTAAAGAGGCAGCCAGATTCTTTTTTGCTGGCGGGCTTATCTCTGAGCTTTAGAAAAGGAAAAAATGAAAAACAAACAAAATCAAGGCAAATAGTAAACTCACTCATGAAGATGACATACTGCTAGAAAGCAGTAAAAATGGATAATATTCTAAATGTCAATAAATGTCAAGCAGATAAGAATCATAATTTTCGTGCATTTAAACAATAAGAAGCAGGAACTTAAAATTAAAACTGAAGACCAAACAAATTGTATGAAAAAAAGAGAAAGATAAGCAAATATCCAAAGAAAATATTTCAAGTTTCAGATCCATCTGCAAGTTTTAAATAGAGAATTATAGCATCATGTAAGGCAGACAAAGAGAGAATATCCACAAACCGGGTTCAATATAATGTCATTGCATCTCAAAATTAGAGCTCACTCGAATCTAGAGATGGAACAGGAGATGGAATAGCAATGACCACCAATCACGGTTTAAATTTCTATATCCATGGATGATTTGGTTCTTCTCGTTGCAGCTAATTAGTGGATGGATAATTGAACTTATGTACCTGAATTTTGGTATTACCAGGTTTGTGCAATTCCACCCTACTGCCTTGAAAAATGCCTTTTGATAACTGAAGTTGTAAGGGGAGACGCAAAAAATAAGAGAACTAAATAACAGCACCAACATGAACAAATAAAGCCAAAGCAACACGGTAAGCTTAGCTCCTCATATTTCTAGAGGACATCTATGTTGACGAATGTATAGGCAGTAGACAAAGCAAGTGGAAATAAAATGAGATTAAAAAACTGAAACAACAGTATACCCCTGTACGAATCAAAAATTGACGAATGTATGAGCTCTCATTCAAGAAAAAAATTGGAATCGAAGAAAGAATTTGATTGAAGGGTGGGGAAGGGATCCAAATCTGCCAAAAGCCAGGGAACTTTTCAGAGAAAAAGCATAGAAAACCCATAACCTAGCTGCGATAATTGAAAACCCATAACCTACCTGGACCGTCGAAAAACAATGGAAATTGAAAAGCAATAACCCTCCTGCGGAATCTGCGAGAGATAACGGAAGAATGGAAGGGGTAGAGGCGTTGAATGGATACGAAGAATATATAGCTCTGCTGCAGATCGAAGGAAAGAAGAAATGTGAGACGATCGGCAGAAGAAAGGTGCGGAACCTAGCGCGTTCACTCACGTGTCTTCCGAAATTACATAGGATTGTGGTTTGTTCGTTAAGTTTTTGCGAAACTTAAGTTTACCACTCCAGCTTTATAATATAGATTATAGCTTATCAAGTTACCTAGGCAAATTTTTATAAATATTCCGTCAGAAATTTGATTTTTTAAAAATATCCTCTTACTCGTTCTCGGAATGAGTAAGGCAGGTTATTCGCTCCCAAAGTGAGTAACTTTTTGTCTTACTCGCTCTGGGAGTGAGTAAGAAATTACCTGGGTTAAACTCGGTAATTAAGAAGTCGCTCCGGGAAATGAAACTTACTCCCTCCCGAAGCGAGTAAGTTTTGAAAAACTTACTCACTCCCGAAGTGAGTAAGTTTTGAATATTGCCATTAATATAATTTTGAATTTATTCAAAAAATCGTTCACCGTTCACGAAAATAGATGCTACCATAATTATCAGTGCACCGTGTGGTTCGATTAGAGATGTCATTTGATATGGTTTGGACATACTTTATTAAAAATGAAACTTAATACTACGATGGTTTTGACATACGGTAATAATCCTATATCTGTACCGATGTGGTACCCGTGCCCAAAGTGTGTACCGCGTAATAACTGGTACCGGTATCGGTCCTACGGCGGATCGGTACGGGTAGACCGGTTGGACAGCCCTACCCCCGCGCAAACCCATGATGAAGGACATACGCAAGTCGATGCATTTATCGATCCAGAAATAGATGTTGAATGACTGATAGAGGTTGATATGATAGATTTTGAACTTGACAGTGAAGACGAAGGGGAGAATATGCGACCCGTCTCGACACTTCCATGGATAGATCGTTTGTATCCGACAAGTCAGAGTTTTGATGATGCTGTAACTTGGCACAATGTAATGTATCTGATCCACGGTGGCTCGATGGATATCCCGCCCTCCATTAAGCAGTCAACATTATGATAACAATATAGGTATGCTACAGGTCAGTCAATTATATAGAGACAAATCGAGTTTGATTTATGCTGTTACGAAATATCATATTTCAAATGCGAAATGAGTGTTTCGTGTAGTAAAAAGCGATGCAGAATAGTGGACGATAAGATGCAAGCACCCAAATGGTGTGCCACAATACTTCTGATCTCTTTGTGGTCAGTTTTATGATGATGGGTGCAAGTAGAAAATCATCAGCATTGAACGTGATCGTACATTTGTTGCTAGTTTGCTAACTGTATACCATCGTAAACTTACACAAAGTTTCGTTGCCCATGACTTGGGCAGATTGGTCTCCAAAGATCCATGTATTACAGTTGATAGTTCACAATTACTCATAACATTATGTTCACTTAGCAAACTTATTTTTTGTATAGGATTGTTCCCATATGCTGTGACACAATTGATCCATGATACACACGCGTCCAAAATACGTATTCTAAAGCATGTTTTGCAATAAAATGTGCTAATGAGATGGTGCATGGGACATGGACTACTGGAGTGGTAATACTCCCAGCGTGCCTTGCTGACATGCAGTATTGAAACCCTACAAATATAGTAGATTGGGAGATTGAGGATACTAATAATCCCGAAGTGAAGAAGTTGAAATATGTATTTTGGGCATTTGAGCCTTGTGTCTTTGGATATACACGTTGTAGGTTAGTTATCTTTGTGGACGGCATATATCTTTATTGTCCGTAGAAACAAAAATGGCTTGTAGCAGTTACATTAGATGTGGGTGGTCACATATTACCGCTTGCATTTACAATGGTAAATGAAGAGGATGAAGATGCATGGACATGGTTTCTCTAGAGACATGCCACACATGTGACGAAAGGACATACAGAGTTGCATTATTTCTGATAGAGGAACAGATATACTTAAGGTGATCCCTAACGCACCTGATTTTGCTGAGTTTGGTTGGCACCTTTTTGTCTACGACACATTTGTTCAAATGTGAATCAGGACTACAGGGATAAGAAGTTGAAAGCCATGATATGGAGGGCATGATTACAATGCAATAAGGTCAAATTTCATCACCAGATAGACCGCATTCAAAGACGTAATCATGGAGCTTATGCCAAATTGTTGGAAATTAATTTAGACAAGTGAGTCATCTTTAACTTTGCGAACCACTAAAACTCTCTTTGCAACTCATTGCTTCGGAAATAACTAAAAAAATAAACAAACACATGAATTAAATACATACATATAATCATAAATTAAATAAATAAGTAAATTAAATAATTCGTAAGTTAAGTAAACACGTAAATTAAATAAATAGGCATACATAAATTAAGTAAATATATTAAATAAATAAATAAAACTCACGTGTACCTCGTGAGATGAGATGCAAACCGGTTGAGAAAATGGGGTATGGGGTATATGGGAAACTCTATTTGTACAAACGTACAACCGAAATTTAAACCGAATAATAACAAAATGACAAAATTGCCCCTGACCACAAAATGTGTTATTGTGCTAAGTGGGGGTAATTTTGTCATTTTCGCCTCTTTTGGTTTAAAATTTCGGTCACTCGTTTGTACATATAGCACCGCTCGGGGTATATATAGGCAAAAGTTCTACTGACTTCGGAAACCACTAAGTTCAAAACTTACTGTTTTGGGAGCCATTAATGATTCCATGACCTGTCAGCGGACACGAAAATTAATGCGGTCTCCGTATTGGCTTCCAGAGCCAGTAAGTTTTGAAACATACTGGCTCCCGAAGCCAGTACGACCTTAACCACCTGGTTTAAGCCAGGTAATTTTTTACTGACTCGGGAGTCAGTACGACAAAAAATTGCTAATTTCTAGAGCCGGTAACATGTCTTACTGATTCCCGAAGCAAGTTCGAGGATATTTTCAAAAAAATTGGCCTCTGACAAGCCATAGTAAAAATTTGTCCAACAAATGGATCCTAGAAGGAATCAATTGAATGCTTGATTTTGAAGTGTTTTTTTAGGACTATCTTAACCTATTTTTGAAGGTAAGAAATACGTTTCGGCCGAATATCATTCCAAATCATTAAGGAATGACAAGACCATGTGAAGAGATAATCATGGAGAATGCTAATGCGCCTCTATGTCTATTTTTCTATATAAAATACTGTTTGTATACACTTTATTAACAGTATTTGTTGACCTTGTTATGTATCAACAATCACAAATAAAATAAAAAATATATATAAATAATAAAACTTGTGGTTGTGATTGTTGTCAATAAATAATATCAATAAATAATGTTAAATAATGTTAAATAAATGTGTATGAGCATTGCCCTTTTTCAATGTTATAAATAGGGGCCTGTTCATGAACTAGGGCACTCCGTTTTCACCCATTTTAAGTTCTAGACATTGTATTAGCTTATGTAGCATTTTTGTTAATGTTTATAATACAAATAAAGACACGAGATTTTTACGTGGTCCGGGTGAATCCCTACTCCACGGGAGGATTTTCAATCCTCCTCTTCTTTACTGTTCGTCTTTTTTCTTGTTTTTCATATGGGTATACAGGTTACAATATATAGGCAGGGAAATAAACTGTTATGGTATGTCCCGGGATTCTTGTACATCAAATCCCAGGAAATCTGGAGAGATTTGTGATTATCACAAATCTCTCCTTTCCTTATCTGCAGATTCTTTCCAACACTCCCCTTCAAGTTGGATGTTGGAGTGTCCAACACCCAACTTGTTCACGATCTCATGAAACGAATGTCCTGCATCTGTTTTTGTCAGAATGTCAGCCAACTGGTCCTCGGACCGTACATAAGGAAGTGTGATCACTCCACCCTCTACCTTCTCCTTTATGAAATGTCTGTCGAC
>JAOYMZ010052550.1:0-13846 GCA_025802335.1 Pinguicula primuliflora | reverse complement strand
AGAGGTAAGCATCACATATCATTATATACTAGTCCATTTATCTGTTTGTAACCGGTGTGGGACAATTAACTCTAACATTAAACACTTGCTCCATTTCCAAGTTTGGATTGAAATTCATTAGTAAATCATGACTTTGAAGCAACTGAATTTTTTTATGTCTTGCCACCAAATAGATGGTTGTCTCCCCCTTATCACCCCACAAGAATCTTCTCTGTAGCTGAGTGAGCCTCTACGAGAAATAGTTTCCATGGCTTGGACATTTTTTAATCTTTTTTATGCATAGTTGTCTAATCGTGTTTACAATTTCAAAATCAAATGCCTTTCGTCCATTTTTATGGATAAGGGATTTGAGTGATATTTTATAGTCTCAATTTAGACGTGCAAAATTAAAGTGAGCGCTAGAAAAATGTAAAGGTAAAATCTATGTATTAATACGGGTCGCCAAACGACATTCACATCTCTCATACATTTCCTTTTTATGTTTGTCGTTTCACTTCAGGCGTTATTCCTGTTGGAGAGATTTTAACGTGAGAGATTAGTTTTTCTTTTTTTCTTTTTTGGAATATTATATTATTATTTTTATTATTATTTTAATAAATTTTTTTATCTTTACTACAGTTTAAAATATTCGGTGCATCAGTGATCGTTTGCCGAAATGAAGGTCATTATAATTATCAACGCGCGTCGTGCGGTTCCATATGACATGCGAATTTACATCGTTTCGACGTATTTATAATTTAATTATTTTTCTTATTTAATAATTCAGACCAAAATGATAGAATTTTCGCTACGGCACGTGCAGTCACGCACGAGCCGCATTTCACGTAGGTATTTTTATAGTGATCGTGTCTTTAAAACACGGGTAATATATTACTATTCCTTCAATCCAGAACAATTATTCAATACCATACATTGTCAACGTTGGTACTAAAAATATTCAATAATACCTGTACCAAATATTTTAAAAATAATATTATTTCTGTGTTTTTCACATTGATAATTGATTTCCATTCTTTCAGTAGCCAATAGAAAATTTCCTAGAATTGTGTTACGCGACAATAACGTTCAACATGAGAAAATTTGTGTGTGACGTTAACCGTGGGCCCGTTGTATTGACCCATTAGACGATCGGCCCAATTAACACCATGATCCTTCGGCCCATATTTCTCCCCTAATTGCTGACACGAACGTCATGTCGGCGTACGGATATACATATAGATTCGATCCTCTCGTTGTGCGAGATGTCTGACAGAACCTCAGCTGTCCGAATTGCGGCGGCGATGGAACAGGAAACACAAAACATCTACAAACTCTCCCGAACGATCAAGCGTAGCACCAACACTCTATACAACGCCTTACGATCAATTTACGAGGACTCCATATTCGTCGGAGAGATATCCCAATTGTGGCCGGAGCTGCCGCTGCTGGCGAACCTACGATGCGGGCTTTGGTACTCACACAGATTCCATTCAAATTGCTATTTCAAATCTACCGACGGACATACAAACAATCTATCTTTCAACACCTCAAGACTCAACCTTCACGTTGCAATCCTGGCTGGTAAATTTCAATCATGGCTCCTCAATCAGAATTGGGTCCAAAAAAAAAAAATTACCCTTTACTTGGACAGATATACAAATGGGCAATTCACGATTGGTTTCAATAATTATGCTCTGTTTTCAGTTTTTTGTTGGGCAGCATGATCTCTTTGTTTTATTTTTTTTATGTACTTTTTGATTGGTAGGACAGAGGGGAGGTTGCCTGATTGTTGATTCAACAAGGAAAGGGAAGAGGTTTCCGGACAGTATGGCCAAAACTATACCAATCTGGACTTGCATTCTAAATCGGGCAATTCGAAATTACAGGGCAAGGGCAACCCATGATATGGATACTTCAGTGAATGTATGTGTTTTACTCTTTATAGGGCAGTCATTTTCAGGTGTGAGACGTTACGTTCTGGACAATATTTTTGAGGTGTCGAATTTTGATCTGATGGCCAGGATGAGATGATAGATAGGATTAGAATTCGACATCTAAAAAATGTTGCTCGATACAGAACGTCTTACGCTAGAAAATTTCTGGTCTCATCATCCCGCAGAAATATGTTCTGAGTGTGGATGCTATGTCCGATTCATCCCGAGTTATAATTTTGACGGTCGGATGACTTAAATGCTTGTGACCGTCCGTTGGGATATTATAATTCCAAACTGTTAGGGAGACCAGAAAATTTCTCTCATTCTCTATCATCTTTTTATAAGTTGTTAAAGTACTTTATTGTATTCATAGGATTGTGAGAGTCCCAATGATCTCTCTGTTTCAAGACCAGACCTTTCTGATTGGGATTGTTCCCTGCATCTTCCCCTGTGGGTATCAGATACTGAGAGAGCAATGATTGAAAAACGCCTGGAAATCTGGACTAATGAATTGGAAATGAGTGGGGCAGACATTGGTTCCATTTCATCCTCTCTTAAGAAACCCCTCAGGCCACTTTGGATTTCACCCAGGACTGTCATCTGGTTGAATGAAGTACCTGACCATAATTCATGGAATTTCACCCCCATCATACTCGTATCCGCCTCATCCTCCTCGAGTGATGGCGTTCGTCAACAAACAACCTCCCAATTTAGCTGGAGTTACATAGCTGGAGCTGGAGATGATGAGGAATGCTGGTCCAGAGGTTTATCTCCCAGTCTTTTCTGGCAACATGCCAATGAGATTATAACCTCCGGACCCGAGTTGTGTAATCAAACGATTTCAAATATCATCGAACAAGATCGAGTTCGCCGTTTGCGAAGGGGAGAAAATGCACCACAGGTGTCTGGCAGGACAGCTAAATGTACAAGTTTTGTTGTAGGTGATCCATTGTGTGACAATGGAATAGAAATGAAGGCTAAGAGTGCAAGTATTGATGATAGCATCACTATTTTGGGCTCGACCAATATTGCTGTTGGAAAATCTCAACTTGGTAAGCCTGCATATACTTCTCGAATTAATAAAGAATCCACATACTTAAAAAAAAAGATGAATATGTAATGCTACAGAAGTTTCTGCTAAAGCACCTAGATACATGTGATGCCGTTGGATTTGAGATGTACATGACGGATGGTCAGGATGTTGTCGTACGGATTAGTTTCTGTTGCTAGGCATTTGCAGGTGCTGGTTTTGATGATGTTATATGAGAAGAAAGGAAAGTGTACACGAGAACTGACAGAAGTGACAGTTCTGTGTGGTTGAATTTAAGGGAAAAGGTAGCTTTGCCTTAACTGTTCATATAAGTAATACGAGTGATATAATTTTACACCATTTTTGCACTATTTATGAGTTGTCCTAACTCAATTGAATAAAATAAAATGTTGGAGTATTAGATAAAATGGGAGACTCGATTTTTCAACACCCAGTTGGATGTTGATATATCATTGAGTGGTGCAAAAGTGATGTCCTATATTATTTTGAATATCTGTCGTATTTTAATTATAACTTTGAAGTTTGAACATATTCAAAAATGATGTATATGTTGTAACTGGTAAGCATGGCCTAACCCAAATTGGAAATTTTTTATTGTTCCTGATCATGAATTCATGCTCTACAGTATCTGAAGTCCCACCTTCCTACTGCATTTTAAACTGCGATAGTGATTCTTTACATGTCCCCATGGAAGATGCAGAAAGTTACATGCACTTGCCATTTATGGTACGCACTGTACATATTGATTGATATTCACCTCTTGCATTTATCTTATTTCATGGCTCTGTAGTTATGATCTTACATCGCCCGTAAAACAGGACTCCAAACTGGATCGTTCTTCACTGTTAAAGAATCTACCTTGTGCACTGGAATTTGCCAAGAAAAATTTGAGAAGAAGCAAAATGCTTTTTGTGTGCTGCAGCAATGGTAAGGCTGATTGTGATTGGCATCTAAATGTTGTAGGAAAATGGGTGAGATTTTTGCATCTCTATATGTTTTCTTATTTTCAGGTGAAGATATCAGCATATGTGTTTGTTTGGCAATCTTGGCCTCATTTTATGATCCAACAGGTAAAAGCTTCTTCTAGTACACTAATTTGTTTATAGAAATCTTGTAGTCTGCATGTTACACTCATTTGTTCATCACAGGAATGTTCGATGATGGGAATCCCTTGAGTGGGAAGCAAATTACAAAGTCGGAGTTGAGAAAGCGATTAGTGTTTGTATGCAAATATGCTGTGAATGCTCGACCTTCAAGAGGAAACTTGAAACAAGTATTTGCTTTTCTTAGCAGAGGATGAGCTCGGATGACCTAGTGGCTATGTTCGAGCAAGCGGTCGTCTAGCGCGCTTAGGCACTTGGCTTGTCACCCTTCGTTTTGTCTGAATACCGACCTCCTGTGTTTTCGACATGCACAGGGGGCACACCACCCCTACCTCCCTTTAATTTTTTATTTATTATTATTATTCCCTTCATTTGCTTGTTATTATGAAACAATAATTATTATATAATTATTGAGTATTTCTGATTTCTCTATTGGTGGAACGAGATGTTAGAAAAAAAACGGATTCATGGGACACACCTATATGGAAGTCGGCAATTTTTTCTCACATTTTCGGTATTTTTTGTTTTTCGGAAAACACAAAAATAATATAAATATAAATATATATGTAAAGTTAATAAATATTTACCTTAATAATTGATCATTGACAATTAGAATTGACTACACAGTATTATAATTTGAACTGCAGTAACTGAAATTAGTTACACTGGTGGAACATTTATATATATTATAATACTAAAAGTTTCATGTTTTATAGTGGTTACGATGATTTATAAGTTCGTTTCATATTTTTTTTCTTGTATTAAGTAATCCTTATTTTTTTTCTGGATGTTATTACATATGCTTAGTATAATTTTATCTGAAAAAACTTTAATAGGGATTACGGTTTAGAGATATGTTGAGTGAGTTTTAGGGATTAATGATGGGTCAAGGACAATGTTTTCTGAAATATTTTCATACTAGATATAACGCGTGGCTAAAGGCACGGACCGAAAAATTTGACAGGAGTACCAGGAGGTAGCAAGAGAAGTTGTGATATAATCTCTTATTCAGTTGTAGATTGGCAAACACAACGATGACCCATACGTGATTCGTACAACATTAAACAATGTGGCAGATCGAACACACAATTGCGGGGCATAAACGGTTGTCAAGCAAAAGGCTAATATATATTAGTATTCAATTATAGTATGCACATATTAGTATTCAATTTTTTAATGTTAGTATTCAATTTTAGTATGCACATATTAGTACTCAATTTTTGGCTACTTATAATCTATCATCACCCTACCTTACTTTATTCAATTTAAAATAGGTGCAGGATTTTAGACAGGATTTTCAATTTCGGCTACTAGGATTGTCCGTTGACGGAATTGGGCACATCGTTAGGAAGCATACACATAGAAGATCATATATTCAAGTTTTGGTGATATTCCGACGACTTTATCACCGTTTAATTTAGTTTCATATTTTCCCCTTGGGTTAAGTAGTCCTAAATAGGATTTTAGAAAATTCCGACGACAAAGTCGCTGGAACCGGAACTAAACATGGAGTTTATGATCTTCTATGCATAAGCTTTCTAACGATGTGCCTAATTCCGTCAACGGGCAATCCTAGCGGCCAGAATTGTAAATACATGTATAAAATCATGTCATCGGATCTTGCCCCTTTATATAATTCTAGTAAAAGGCTCAATTACAAAATGTATATGCTAACACTTCTTCAATGAAATTTTCGACCATAAAATTGTCGTAATTGCAACGAAGGATGAGACTTTTGGTCTCTTTGTATATTATTTCTATGAGTGCAACTAATTTCCATAACGGACAATAATAGTTAGGCACAACTATAAATTTGAGCATCATTTATCACGGTACTATTGACGAGAATTTTGCTATAGGTATATGTAAAAATTTGATCAATATTTGGAAGGTATTTAATAATGGGCCTTTTGTGATTACATGGATCTCGCTGAACATTAACAAGTAAAAGCCCATATTTTGAACTTTGATTTATTAAATTTAATTAATGTTATTTTCTTCTACGCATCATTCGCCTGTAAGTTGTTCGAGTAACGCTTCATGTTCTTTGGATGACCAAGCAAATCTGGCAAACATTTGAGTGGAGCTCATCATTCTCCCATTGTAGTAGAAGTTCACTTAGCGGTTACTTGAGCTTAAGTTCACTTAGCGGTTCACTTAGCAAATACATAGCAGAACAATAGTACTTCAATATCCCTTCTTTGTGCAGGCAGGGTGTTCGATCAAATCCCCCAACATCCTCACATTTAACCTGAGACAAAAGTACTCGTGGGTTTAAATCCGTGTTTGAGAGCAGCTTCCCAGATCTTGTTATGGCTGAAAATGTCTTGTCCGCACTCATTCACATTCCATCCTTCTAAAGCATGCAGGATTCCGGCGACTCGGGAAGCGCTCATCATTCTTCTCGGTAGCCAATTCTATTTGGAGTTGAGATATTGTCAGTTCCATAATGTAGTTGAACAAGAGTTCATACGATATGTGGAAGAAATACTGTATTTTCTGACCTCACAAGAATGAAGATTCCGGAGGGTAGCCGGCGCAATCATGGACGGTGTGTGGCTGTAGACTGCATCCTTTCTGGCTTTCTCTGGTGGGAACTGAGAGTAAGGAATGAAAATAACTCCCTTTGGTGCTTTTAGCTGTTCTTCCTTTGTCAATCCTTTTCCAACTATCCATATCTGCAATTTTGATTCATTAAACTTCATAAAGTTTATGTTTTTCCTTGAATTTTAAAGCAAAGAAGACTCATAATCATGATTACTTTCTCAGAGAAAACTTTGGAGACTGCAACTTCTAGTCCAGGGCATCTCCCTGAAAGTCTAAGCATTTCATTTTCATAGAAGACGGTCACCTGAGGAAATATCAATCTTGCCGTTGGTAAGTAATAAACAGCAAAACCATGCGTACTTTGTGGAAAAAAACCTGAATCCCCTGCTTGGACAAAGCAGAAACTATAGCGTAAGCCATTTTTGAAAGATCCCCTCTGAACAAGATTTCTTTTGTGCCTGCAGGAATGCTATTTACTACAATTGCTACTGCCAGGCTACTTCCATCTACAACTCTTGTTTTCAACTCCGGGTGCGTCTGAATGAAAATCTGTCCACTCCTGTTCACCTCCTCCCCCTACAAAAGTTTCTAGCTTATTTTAGTGATCAAGGGATTCTTGGTGGTCAAGAAAATGGGAGCGGGGCGTATAGTGAGGTTCTCACTGTATGGTATACTGTGCTAAGTGACAAATGAGACTGGTACAAGAGTAAGATGTGTGTTTAATATTTTTGCGCGGGCTCGCTGACACGCCTGAAATGATGTCGTTTTGGCCTTATTGCATATTATGCAGTGAGTTTCTCACTGTAAGCTGCCTTTTTCCCAAGAAAATGTTGTCGGCACAAGTGAAACTTGCCTGGTTTAGCATGCCTAGGCTTACGACCTTTGCACCTCTTGCTTCAGCTTTCATTATGGCTTCTTGAATCATCCCATTGATAGCTCTTTCTTGCCATTTGTAGGAATACTATATCAAGCAAACAATAGCCAGTAACCCAAAGCTTCTCAAAAACTAGGGATGAAAGAAATAATGCCAACTCCCTACCTGTTTTGTATATCGTGGGATCGCCCAAGATTGCAGCTTGAGTTTCTCAAACAGGTTCCTCTCAACCACAAACGTCCGTCCGCACATGAAATTCATCATCATGGAACATAGAGAGAAAGGCCACATCAGCCAAATGTACCATGTGGAGCTCTGTGGCCTTGATGCAAATGATGCGAACCCGATGGAGAGGTGAAAGATGGATTCCGGTGTCGTTAGATGGGTTAAATGTACAACATCAGGACCATCTTCTTGCCTAGTGATTGACTTCTCATACAACTCATCGCTGGACTTGTCCGTCGTGCCATGAATGTAGTCATAAAACGGCATGAACAAGGCATAATTTGTCCGGAATTGAGTGTGATGCAGAGAGTGGAACCTGTAATTATTCGACTCACAGGTTTGTAACAAAGATAGAATATCTTGTTATTGAATAGAATAATGCTGGATGTATTCTCATGTGGTAAGCATTGCAGTCGCACACAATCATTTTTTAACGTGTTATTGAAATACATAGACTTACGATGGGGTGTACATCAGGTATTTCAGCGGTGGGAAGATGGAAAAGGCCCATCTCGGAACAAGCTCAAAATTGCAGTGTCCCATGTTGTTCATGAAGTCAATGTAGGTGATGTATCCGAATATAGAAGACAACGATGCCGTTTCTGTGAGCACCGTTGCAAACATGGGGATAGCAAAGAGCAAGAAGTAGGCTATATGCTCTCCGAAAGGATGTATAACAGCTGCCACAACCAAAAGAGAAGCAAACAGATAAAGGAACTATGTTACCCCAGCACAAGATTTTCGCAGATCTGGTAAAGAAAATCCATACATGTGATGGGTTCTGTGACGATGGACGAATGGTGATGAGAATGGTATCTTGAATACAGATAATGGTGGTGGAGTGCTCTGTGGAGCCAATAGTATAGATACTCGACAGGGCCAGCATGAAGTAAGACCGTGATGATCACACCATCCGGCCGCCATGCCGGCAAGAACCGGGCTCTTTCCATGGCAGCATTGAAAATGTAGATCAGAATTCCATTCAGCAGAATCTGATCATCCCTGAAAGAAAGGCAGCAGACCCATGAATCAAAGATTACAACAGCAAACAAAGATAGGGTAAAACTCAAAACTTCTTACCAGTTGCTCTCTCTGTCAACCTGTTCGAATTCAATTGTCCGATCGATGATCCGGTTACCCCCCTTCGCCGTCCGGTACCGTGAGTACGATATCCATATCTGGTTATGGAGGACTCTCCAGAGGAGGAATGGGATTATGAGCAAATTTGTGTAGTCTCTCTCATCTTCCCCCTTCGTTGCAAAGGTGTAAATGCTTTGCACTGCCCATGGCGCCATGAGGAGGTACTTGAAATGGAAAAAAGTAAAGAGAAAAAGTGTATACTGTTTTGGTTGTGCTGCTGCCATAAAGTAAAGAGAAAAAGGTGGCCATACTATTTTCTGTCACACAGACACATTATTGAACCATCCACAAAGTTCAAGGAAAGTTTTCTCCGGTGATCAGGAACCAGCATCACCCCACCCTACGGCCGGCCGGCGCCGGAAAAACTAAACCAAGCAACCTCCCATGGGATGATTCATCTTCATCTCAACGATGGAAGTTGAAGTATAGATTCTATATGAAAGTGGTATGTAAGGACATTCATTCATACCTTGAACCCTCCTAGCTTCTTCCATGGCCAGTCCGTGAGAAACCCTGGTTTTGCAGCCATTGTTTTGTCTCCTTCCTCAAAGCTGCACTTCTTTGGCTCTTGTCTTAGAAATGAGACCCTTTCATGTACTATAAATAAGCAAGGACATGTGACACCATAACCGTATACGAAAGTAAAAAACCAAATAAATTATTGAACTTTACATGCTTGGTATATGTTGAGAATGTCCGAAAGAAAACGATAAATCGAACCAAACATACCCAGTAAAATCTCATCCTTAGGCAAGGTATGGGGTAAGATGTATACAATTATACCCCACTCCTCCCCGAAAGAAAACAATGTATAAATGAATCATTGATGTTCCTGCTAACCGCTAGCTAACCTATTCGTTTTCGTATGGGGTATACTTGTTTTTCTGGTGCCAAACATCTGTTTCTCTATTAGTGTCCATTGCTATGAATGTGATGATGCAAAATGGTCATTAGCTAATTCTCACCCAACATTAGAACCTGTGTAGTACGTGCATTGGTCCATCTGGGGACTGTATTTATGCATATTCCTAGTGAATGGGACGTATAACATACTTTTTTTTTCACAAAGCGGGACTGTATAACATACTACCACTTCATAGTAATATTTGAAATATGATAGACCCAACGAAAAAGAACAGCAGACGAAAATTAGGTGGCAACACATTAATGTGTGGTCATAAAGTGGGGGTCATCCCATGACTCAATGGTATGGTGCCGCAGTGGTGGATCCAGAAAAATATTAAGGAGGGGCATGATATCGTAATGTTATAAGTAAATTGATTCTCTCAAGCGTCAATCTATATTAAAAAATATATTTTTTTTATAAGTAAACATTGTTTTAGGGTTATGCATTTCTTGGATGCGGATTTCTTAAAGGTTGTATTTATGTTTGTTTTTTGGACCGTGAGCTCTATATGCGAGAATTATGGCAAATAATGATGCTCAAAGGTTGCCACTATTGCGCATTTAGAATTGAATTGTTCTTTTCAAGTAGCGCTTTTCGTTTACACATTTCTATTGATTATGTGATGTTGTTTAACACGTTTCTGTTCCAGAAGGATCAATGAATTTGTAAAACGATCTTGCTATCTAATATGCATTTCATTGTTCACCTTCACCTTCACCGGATTGTTGGGACGTTGGACGATACTTATGTTTCAGTTCATGTAACGAACAATACTGCACACGGAAGGGATAGATCGTTGTGAATTGTTTTCATCACATCAATAAAAAGCTTAATAAAAAACCAATGATGCCGTTTTGTTGTCCTCCAGAAGATGCATTACACCATTCAATAATTGTTTTAGAAGGCGGTTTAGACATTGCATAGGCATTGGACAGTCACCATCCGTCCAGTCCGAATGTCGGGTAAGTACTTGCTTAGCGGCAACTAAGCGGGCGTCTAGACCGCCTAAGCACTAAGTGGACCCTAACTGCCTAAGGGCTGCCCAACACTTTCTCGAACACTACACAATATAATATACACCCCTGCTTGCAAATGTAACTTGCATCCAAAGAGACTGCACTTACAATAATCATACAAGGATATGTGGTGAGTCGTTTAAACATGAAATTGTTTTATATTGTTTACTAAACAGTAAACACAGATATCCCCTAAGTTACTACAATGATGAAGCGTGGCACGCATATTCATATTACATATATAACAACTACAGGAGCATCTTGAGCATCTTAAGCATCCTGAAGGACTGACAAACAGAGGACTTTTAGATTTATCTCACACTGTTAGTTCATCTTCCACTCCACAGAGAGAGGACGAAATCCATGGTCCAGACAAGCTTGCCAGATTCGAGTAATATCGAACATCATGTCGCCGCATTCATGCACGTTCCAGCCTTCTGCACCATGTAAGATTCCTGCTATGCGCCAAGCACTCATCACTCTTCTGGGAAGCCAGTTCTGTGATTATGCATATCAGCAATAGAGGTGCAGAGGATTAGAAAATCAATGGAGATCCTGAGTTTTATGTTATTCGAGTTTACTAGACTCGTTGCTTAAGAATAATGCTACTTGTACAGTCACTTTTAACCCAATTCATAATGGCATGCATCACAACCACACACCACCACAATTATTTTTTAATGTGTGGCTGTGATACTTGTCGTAGGCTCAAAAGTGAGGGTACATATTACTCCGTGTTAAATGGAAATGGTTTTTGTCTCTAACCTCGCAAGAGTCCAGATTTTCAAGATACTTGGGAACCACCATTGCTGGTGTAGTGTCGTACGAGACGTCCTTCCGCATTTTCTTAGGGGGGAACTGAGAGAAGGGAATGAAGATCGTTCCTTTAGATGCCTTCAATTGATCATCTTCACTTAGCCCCTCCCCCACTAACCATGTCTGCAACACAAACACCATTGTTTTACATTTAGGAAAAGATGGATGTCTTGAGTTTTAGTCAGATTGGAAGTTGAGGTCGTGTGTTCGAATCATGGCAGTGCTGACCTTTGGAGTTCTGTCTTTGGATAGAACCAATTTATTTCCAGGTTCACCAGTGATCTTTCCTTTCAGCTTCTTGTAGTCATCTTCATACATCGTAAAAACCTGATTGGAATTGCAGCAAGAAGATGAAGAAAATGTGTTGCAGTTGCAGAGTTGCCTTTGTTTACCATGATCCCTACAAGAATTTACGTTTGCCCCACTCCAAACCTACTTCTGTCACGTCTTAGTAGAGCATTGGGTGACAGACAGGTAAGTGTTATTTTTAACACCTAGTCGGGCCAGCTGACATATTCAATAATATGGTGCCACGTGGCGGAGTGGGTTCGGAGTGCGGCAATTTGGAGTGGTGTATATCATTTTCCATTTACGTACCTGAATTCCTCCTTGGCACAATGCTAGTGCAATTGCAAAAGCAACCTTTGTTATGTTTCCTCTAAGAAGAACCTGAGTTGTTCCCTTTGGAATACTATTCAGCACAATGGCCACTGCTAAGCTACTCCCATCAACCAGCTTCACTTTTAGCCTAGGATGCTTTCTCAAGAAAAGATCACCGTTTCCATTGAGTCCCTCGTCCTATATCACATTAACAACTAAGGCAGTGTTTGCAACAGCTTTTGCAAACTGCTTATGGATGTTAAATCGCAGTTATATTTTTGGGAGTATTTGCAAAATCTGCTTCTGCTTCTACTTTAGTGGTTGAAATGCAGTTTTAAGTCATAATCCAAAAGCAGGGAAGGAGATGCTTCGGCATTTGAAAAGCAGGCGGTGGCATTTTTGAAAATAAACAAAATACATATGTAAGACCATATTAACCTTAAAAATTATTTATATGATTAAAATATATCATTTTAATGGAATTATAAGGGTAAAATTGAACTTTCCTTTTATAAAAATAAGATAAGCAAAAAATATTTGCAAACACTGCTATTAGATTTTTTTCTGTAGCACCACAATTTTCACAAACACTCAACATTTTTTTACAAATCACTTTTTTTTAATTTTCTCTATTGAAAAGTGTTTTGCAAAAGTAGAAGCGTTTGCAAACACACACTAATCCCGAAAATTTTCTAATCCCGGACGTTATATTTAGGACAAGTGAGCTTATATCCCGAATTCTAATCCTGGTCACCATTTGTCAATCTGACGGCTAGGAATGAATGTTGATCCTAACCGTCGAATCAACAACGAACAGCCAACATTAGAATTCAGGACGGTCCCACATATACCGTCTCCTAGTAGAAAATTTCTCCAAGAAGCACAGGAAAAGGAAACACAGGACCTCTTAATGAGCAAATAACTTGCCTGATTCAACAATCCCAGGCTCAAAACCTTAGCTCCTTTTTCCTCAGCGCTTAGTATCGCATCTTCGATCATACTATTGATTGACTCCCTCTGCCATTGCATGTGATACTGCAAGAAAACGAAACAATTTGAGGTTACTATATCTCTATCTATCTCAGATAAGGCAGTATTCCTCAACGAAATTCTATATGCTGTAATCTCACTTGAATGGTGTATTTTGGTAGAGCCCATGTTTGCAACTTGAGGTTCTTGAATATGTTCCTCTCAACAACAAATGTTTTCCCATATATCCAAGTTACCATCATACACCACAAGGTGAAGGGCCACATTAAGGCCATGTACCACTGGGACTTATAAGGCTGAGCAGCAAATTGTGCAAACCCCACACGTAGATGATAGATCGATTCCGGGGTAGTCAGGTGAGTGAGATGTACAACATCGGGTGTATCTTCTTCACGAACAAGCGAATTCTCGTACAAAGTGTCCGAGGATTTGTCCATGGTGCCGTAGATATAGTCATAGAAAGGCATGAAAAGGCTGTAGTTTGTCCGGAATTGGGTGTGATGAAGTGAGTGGTACCTGCAATCAAACAGAGTCTGGATTTAAGAAAAGGGACACAATATCCATAAACACTGCAATTGTTCTTAATGGGGTACTTACGATGGCGTATACATGAGGTATTTGAGTGGAGGAAACACAGAGAAGAGCCATTTGGGTATGTGCTCAA
>JAOYMZ010052549.1:0-29932 GCA_025802335.1 Pinguicula primuliflora | reverse complement strand
ATATTGTCTGTTTATTTTCATCATCTCATCGTACTAACGCTTCTGTTTTGTGATCTAGGATCTGAGCAAGATTGTTATCGGGCCTCACAGATAAATGGGCATGGTCTTCTTATTCAGGTAGAGTAGAGGTGACCACATTAGAGAAAATGAATAACATCATACTACAAAGCAAAATAATGAAACATAGACGATTGAAAGACTTATCAAACAAATTATAAAAGACAGAAAGATTCATCTCCAATGCTTCAAGGTCATGTAGAGAGAGTTCAATATACATGGGGAGTAATCGAACAAACTCGTGATAAGTTTCACAATCGTTTTCATATAAAAATTTCGTAATCAATACTTTTTTATTGTCAACAACCACAAGTGACCGAATTATAAGGCCTACCAAATTCTATACATCCCAAAATTAGATAAGTGTAACATTGTTCTAAGGTAATATGCATATGTAACTTAGGGAAATCTTCATATGCACAATAATTGTGTGCACAATTCGTGTATAATTTTTGCGTGCCACCACCCGTTTTCAAAATTGATCGCACCATTGAAAAGCTTATACATAGGAGATAAAAAATTTCATGCTTTGACACGGTTCTGGGGACTTTGTCACAAATTTCAAAATCCTTTTCTCCTTGTGTTAAAGAGTTCTTACTAGGATTTTAGAAATTTCCGGCGATAAAGTCGCTTGAATCGTGCCGGAACATGAGTTTTTCATCTTCTGTGTATAAGCTTTTCAATGGTGCGATAAATTTCGAAAATGGGTGGTAGCAAGCAAAAATTGTATACAAATTGTGCACACAATGATTGTGCATATGAAGCTCTGCCCGTAAACTTATATAGTTTATATTAAAAACACACACTTAGATTTCCAAATAACGAGATCAGTCTTGTACTATGTGAACATCTGTTTGACATTGAGGGACAAAAGTACATGGGTTAAGGAAGAAGAGCTGCCGACATTTAATCTCTTATGTTTCCACATTCCACAAACGTGGTTTAAGGCGCATAAGAGGCAATGTTACAACCGCCCAACACATGAGAATTTATATGTATCAAATCAATGTCTCATCTGCTTATAATGTTGTCTAATCTAAGCATTCAATATTTCAAATTGAGCTAACTGTTATTCAAATGGAGCATTGGAGTTGCCTGCATGTAAGTTCTAAACAAGAATTTTGTACTTTTGTGTAGAAAACGGATCCCATTTTTTCTGTGCTCGAGTTTTGTGTGTGTAAATGTCCGTGTGAGCTAACTTAAATAGGAAGATGCGAATTACTTTTATTAAAATCTTGGGCCCAAGATAATAGATTGTATCACCATATCCTGTTACGGTTACGGATCATCCGGGAGACGCGCAACAACGGTGCTCCACTCGCCAATGCAAGCCCAATCGCCATTACGACGGTTTTGTGCTAACAAAGCCGTGAACACATCCGACAGCTTCGGAATTTATTTATTGCTTTAATGATTAATTATGATTAAATAAGATTCCTTTATGAAAAGGAAGATAGTTGTCTTTTAAATAGTTTTGCTACTATTTAAGTTAGGGTTGTATGTCTTTTTGGATTATCAATTAGAAGTTATTTCCTTTGCCGTCTGAAACTCTGAGTCGCCCTCTTCCCCCAATTTTGCCGTCTTCTCTTCCTACGGCCTTCAAGTGTGGCAAGCACATCCCTCTGGCCAGAAATCGTGTGTTGATACTCAACATTTGGTGCTCTCGTCCTGATCTCTTCCCCCGTACCATGTCTATCTTCGAGACGACATACTCCTCTGGTTTGGCTCTTATCGATGCATGTTTCGCCATAAGACAACGGTGATGGCTTACCAAGCCGACACCGAGTATGAACAATCGTTGACTCAGGTTGTGGGTGTACGTGAGTATGATCTTACTGTCATTTTTATCGCTGGCCTGAAAGCCCCACTGGACTGCAAGTTGAACCTATGTACTCCCTACTCTTTGGCTCAAATGTTTTCCTTGGCTCATGAAGTGGAAGCAATCCACATGGAGTCCCCTACACCTGTTCGTTGTCTGTGGAATCATCCCCGGCCAGATCCCCCCAGCCAACGGCACTGCTGCACCACCACGATCAATCCCTGCGCTGCCTATTCAATTATTAACGACTGCTGAATAGGCAGACTGCCGTGCAAAGGGTTTATGTTTTAACTGTGATGAAAAATGGGCCCAGAATCATCGCTGTCCAAATCATGTGTTGTGTCTCTAGGGCAATGATGATGAGGATGCAGACTTACCACATGACTTTGCCAAGCTCGACGGTGATGAGGACATTGATCTGCTGGTAACGGCCGATATCTCTTCCCTGGACTCTTTTGCTGGATCTTACAGCCCACGGTCGTTGCGCATCCAAGGGAATGTTTATGACAGTCCGGTCCATGTACTGATTGATAATGGCAGTACTCATAATTTTATCAATGCAACCGACGTTGAGAAGCTTAGTCTGGCCATCACTGCTATTCGTCCTTCTTGGGTTTATGTGGGTAATGGGGCAGCACTTTCATGTTCTCGTTGCTGCCCCGCCGTCCCCTTGCACCTCCAAGGTTTAGTCTTCTCTATTGATCATTTTGTCCTTGATGTGAAAGGTTTGGATATTGTCTTGGGAGTCCAGTGGGTTGAAGGTTTGGGAAAAGTTTGCCATGATTATTCGGCGATGACAATGGAATTTAATTATGCTGACCGCTCTATTTTTCTCCATGCTGATATTCAGGTTCCGCGAAAAATTCCTTATAGCATGCTGAATTCTTTGTGTGTAGTTGAGGATGTTACAAGCTGTAATGAAATTTGTATGTTGCCTTTTGCTGATACCATACCCTCACCTGAGCCGCCTCAGGATACTCCTGACGGTGTTAAGATTGTGCTTGAGCGCTTCGCTAACACTTTGGGGAACCCAAAGCCTTCCTCCAAAACAGTGGTTTGATCATCAGATTCATTTATTTCTCGACACTGCTCCAATCAACGTTTGGCCTTATCATTATCCTTATTTTCAGAAAACGAAGATTGAGAAAATGGTGACTGAAATGCTTCAGCAGGGAATCATTTAGCCTACTCGGAGCCCTTTCTCCTCGTCGGTCCTTTTGGTGAAAAAGAAAGATGGAACTTTTTGCTTCTTTGTTGATTACCACGCTTTGAGCAGTGCCTCTGTCCCTGATAATTTTCCAATTCTCACCAGTGGTGAGCTATTTGATGAATTGGGGGCTTGCGCGTTTCTTCACGAAGCTCGATCTGCGGTCTGGGTATCATCAAATTCGTATGGATGAGGCGGATATCGTCAAGACTACTTTTTGTACTCACGAGGGCCGTTACAAATTTTTGATCATGCATTTTGGCCTCTCAAATGCCCCGTCGACTTTCAGGCCTGCATGATTCGGTTATGTGCTTCCTATCTTTGCGATTTTATTATCGTATGTTTTGATGATATTTTGATTATTAGTGCGACCTTGGAGTTACATCTAGACCATCTTGTTAAGGCTTTGGAGTTGATTGTTGATAACAATTTTTTTGTTAAACTCGTCATGTGTTCCTTTGCTCTAACCTCTATTGAGTATCTTAGTCATCTCATTAGTGAGGGGTGTATTCGTGCTGATCCAGCTAAGTTAGTTGTTATAACCTCCTGGACAACTCCTACCTCAGTGCGCCAGCTCTGTAGCTTTCTGGGGCTTACTGGTTATTATCCACATTTTATTCGGCATTATGCTAATATTGATGGGCCTTTGACGGATCTTCTTAAGAAGGACTCATTCCTTTGGTCCTCCACAGCAAAATCTTCCTTTCAGGCCATCAATGACGTCATGTCATCTCTCTCGGTTCTCCATCTTCTTGATTTTTTGCAGGAATTTGTGGTGGAATCTGATGCTTGGGATTATGGCATCACCGTTGTGCTTATGCAGAGTGGGCATCCTTTGGCCTTCTTCAGCAAGAAATTGGAACCCCGTATGCTCGCGGCCTCTACTTATCACAAGGAGTTGCATGCTATCGTTGAATCGATCTAGAAGTGGCCGCAATATTTATAGGGTTGCGAATTTGTGGTTCGTACGGATCACCGTTCCCTCTGTGAGTTGCTACATCAGATCATCCAGACCCTTGATCAACATTTCTATGTTCATAAGCTTCTGGGCTTTCATTTTCAAATTGAATACAAGACAAGTGCCACGAATCGCATGGCTGATGCCCTTTCTCTGCGGGACGAGCCTGGGCCCAACTGTCAGGTTTTTCATCTCTTGTCACAGCCGGTGCCCAATTTTCTGGATCGTTTTTTGTAGGAAAATTCTTCACTTCCGGATCTGGTGAAATTACATGAGGATTTTCATAACTGTTGCTTACGCGAGCCATTTTTGGTCCATGCCGGCATGCTTTATTACAAGCACCGTATCTATCTCTCCGACAACTCTGATTTGAAGTCAATCTACTACAGGAGTGTCAGTCTTCTCCTCAAGAGGAACATCCGGGTGTTTTTCGGACGTTTGTTCGTCTCTTGCAGTCCTTTTATTGGCCGAACATGTGTGCTAATGTGCGTCTCTTAGTCGCTTCGTGTTATGTTTGCCAGACGACGAAGTATTCGACGTTACCAACGGCCGGTTTGCTTCAGCCTCTATCTATTCCCACCCTTATCTGGGCCAAGGTGTCGATGGATTTTATCGTAGGGTTACCACTCTCTCGCAGGTTGGCAGCTATTATGCTGGTGGTTGATCGTCTCTCCAAGTATGCTCATTTTAGGGCTCTTTCGCTGTCATTTAATGCTGCTCGGGTCACTGCATTTTTTGTTGACACTGTGGTGAAACTTCACAACATTCTGTCGGATATTGTATCTGACCGTGATACTATTTTTTAGAGTCATTTCTTGGAGGCACTGTTCAAACTCAATGATGCTCATCTTTCTTGCTCCACAACGTATCATCCTCAGTCCGACGGCTAGACTGAGGTTCTGAACCGTTCGTTGGAGCAGTACTTGCGGGCTTTCGTTTTTGAGAAGCCCCATAAGTGGTGACTTTCTTGCCTTGGTCCGAGTTTGCCATCAACACCAGTTACAACGACAGCATCAAGATGACTCATTTTCAGGCAGTTTATGGTCGCCCGCCGCCGATGCTACTTCCCTATGTCTCAGATTCCAATAGTCTTCCCTCTGTTGATGCGCTATTATCTGAGCACGACGAGCTTCTTCAGGTGTTTCGTCGTACCATCTTACAGGCTCAGGTGCGTATGGCCCAGTCGGCAAATCAGCATCGTCGTGATGTTGAGTTTTCTATTGGTGATTTGGTTCTACTACATTTGCATCCCTATTACCAGCACACAGTGGCTCGCCGAGTCTCTCAAAAGTTATCACGTCGTTTCAATGGGCCTTATAAGGTATTGGAGCGCATTGGGAAGGTGACCTATAAATTAAAGCTTCCGAACGGGGGTCGCATTCACCCAGTTTTCCATATTAGCCTGTTGAAGGCTTTCGTTCCCTCTGAGTCAGCTTTGTCGTCCTTTCTGCTGCCGCAAGAATTTTGGCAAGGGCATCCCCAATCGGTCCCTTTGTCCACAATCGAGGAGTGCACTGTTTTGAAGAATGGCATTGCCGTTGAGGAATGGTTGGTTAAGTGGTCCGACTCTCCCACTTCTGATGGCTCCTGGGAAGCTGTTGACGTCCCACGTGAGCACTATCTCAGACTCCAACTTGAGGACAAATTGGTTTCCCAAGGGGGAGGAAATGTTATGGTTACGGATCCTCCGGGGGATGCACAACCACAATGCTCCACTCCCTAACCCAAGCCCAATCGCCGTTACGACGACTTTTTGCTAGTGAAGTCGTGACCACATCCGACAACTTCGGGATTCATTTATTATTTTAATTATTAATTATGATTAAATAAGATTCCTTTATGAAAAGGGAGATATTTGTCTTTTAAATTGTTTCGCTACTATTCAAGTTAGGACTGTAAGTCTTTTGGGATTATCAATGAGAAGTTATTTCCTTTGCCTTCTGAAACTTTGAGTCTCCCTTTTCCCCCAATTTCACCATCTTCTCCTCCTACGACCTTCAAGTGCGACAAGCACATTCCTCTAGCCAGAAATCGTGTGTTGATACTTAACGGAAGAGAGGACTATACAGTTACTTGATCACTGCATAGTGTGCAGTGCTCATGTGGCACATCGGGATTAGACATGTTAGCGGGCCCACGCAAAAGTATTAACCACCCTCCCTCCGCACCAATCTCGATATGTCACATGGGCACCCCACACTATGCAGTGGGGATGACTCATTGCACCTCCCCCACTTCCATAGTTAACTTTGATTTACCTCTTCGTTTGTGACAATATTCTAACACTTTGATTAGACCAAATTTTATTATTACGCACGAGGTTTTGGAGACAAGAAGATGCATGATTAGCATCCCAACCCGAGACCCGTCCGTCGAATTATTTTTATAAACTTGAGATATGAAAGTTCAAATTTATTTTTGGATATCATGAAAAAGGCTATATGTGCATCGCTATTGTCGACCGACGATCACATACAATCTCTGTTTCTTCACATGTTATTGTTGACCAGATTCATGTGCTGACCAAATACCTTCTCCACTTTGAGGCGTGACATTTCAGATTGCATTCAGGTGATCTTGTTGGTGCTTAAAATAATTTTTTAAAAAAGAATAAATTCTAGGATTGGCTGCGATGAAAACCATATCTATCGCTACAAGTGGGAATTAATTGGCTCATGTGGATTTCACATGAAGGATCCCATGCAATCACATGCATAGAAAAACAGAAACATAGAATACCTGCAGTATTTTACTTATAAAAAAAAGAATACCTGCAGTATTTAGGATTTATATGTATTTTTCTTTTAATTTTTTTTATCGGTAGTCCTACTTAAGGTTAGTGACCCAAAAAATTGGCTTAGCACCAAGTTAATAGAGCGCAACAAGATATTTCATTACAAAAATGATTTTCACTCATAGCACTTTCGTATCCTCTCACATTCATAAATAAGATGCTCCACACACACTACCATGTGTGTACTCCCACATAATATGAATGAGAAATATGAGGATGTGCACACACACTTTGAAGTGTCTTATAATAACAATTTCTCCTCCCGAAATATGTGTCTTATCCTCGAAATATATACATGTCTGTCCCTATTCACATGTGTATATTTCATGTTCCCGTGAATGTGTGTAGGCCAAAACTATGAGGGGTCACTGGAAGAGGCAACTTGGTATGTTTTCTTGTGTTTCAGACATGATTCAAAGTGATGGGTCATTTCAACATGATCTATTGTCTGATTCTATCATATACAAATCATGATGACATGCATGCCCCACTTACCATGGAAAATTTTTCAATCTGATGTCGTTTATTTTTTAAAATGCTACCAATCGATCTTTCAAAGACTGGTATCAATAACTCTTCGAAATCGGTGTTCGAAAGACCGATATATACAAATACCGATCTTCGGATGAACGGGATAATTAAAACAACTAATGATGCCGGTTGATGACGCCCGGTTCATCCGGTAGCCGGTATTTACATATACCGGTCTTCCGAAGACAGGTATTTATTCATTACATATCATCGCCCAAGACCGGTCATTTCGTCTTCGTTTTCGTTCGGAATTGTTCATCCCTTCGTCTTCGTCTTCGTTTTTTCGTCTTCGTTTTTTTGGCCCCAACTCCTTTGTCTTCCAGTTCTTCCGTCGTCGCCGACAAGGTAACAGGTTGGGGTTCATGAATTTGAACTATATTTTCTTGATCCATGATTTTTCCGGGGGTACCTTCGTTTTAGGAATTGTTAGGAATTGTTATTAATTATTATGAATTGTTAGGAATTATTTTGAATTATTAAGAATTTTTATGAACTTTTAGGAATTGTTATGAATTTGTTATGAATTGTTAGGAATTGTTAGGAATTATTAGGAATTGTTATGAATTTTTAGGAATTGTTATGAATTTGTTATGAATTGTTAGGAATTGCTATTGATTTGTTATGCTTTGTTATGCTTTATTATGTAGAATGAGTTCCCCAGCAGAGTTAGTAATCTGATTTGTACAGACCAGTTTCTGAGACGGTATTATGGAATTTGGCGACCCATCGTAGTTCTCGAGTATTGGACGGACAGATTCATCTGGATGATGCGATGAGAACGCATCATCCAGATATCTATTTACGCAGCCTCGAGTTGGACACACGTGTGCAGCGACATATATTTGATGCGGGGATGTGGGACACTTATCTCGTCGCCGATATATGAGAGGATCGTCATTTCATTACGGCATTGGTTGAGAGGTGGCATCCGGCCACACATACGTTCTAGTTGCCATTTGGAGAGTGTTCGATCACTCTTCAGGATGTGTCGATACTGTGGGGGATTCCTATTGATGGTATCCCCATTAATTCTGATCAGTTGGGGTCTGGCACCTGGACGACCGAGCGGTCCAGAGTGTATTTGGAGAGGTGGCTCGACATGGACCTTGCTTCTGATGCCTTCCGTTAGTCTAGAGTCAGGATAGCCTACATCGGGCACTACTTGATAGATCACCCGATTACTATCGACAACACTAATGAGCAGGTGGAGTGTTATGCCCGAGCAGTGCTTGCTCTTATAGTAGGTGAGATTTTGTTACCGGATACATCCGATAATAAAATTCCTATGAGGATATTCCGCTTGGTGAAGGACTTGCGGGACATTAGGCATTATAGTTGGGGGGCTGCCGTGCTGTGTGACCTCCATCATTATCTTTGTAACATTCACATGCACGGCAAAAGGCTGTTGGGTGGCGTGATACGTCTTATTCAGTTATGGGGATATTCGAGGTTGCCTACTATTTCCCCCCATATTCTGCCCACGCCACTTGATAGTCATTCTGAGCACCGGGTTGAGGAGTGTCCTGAGGTCTACGATGTCAAATTCATCCGGAAGATGAGGAGCATCGATCAGGGGAGTCATTCGATTCGGACGATCAGGATACAGTTGGATGATGTGCGTGCTGAGTAGGTTCGTAATTTGATATTTTCGTATCGAAATAAAAAGTTCGATCCTTCATATTTTAATTTATATCTCTAACGGTTCCTATGTTATATGTAGTTTGTGTCCACTCCGTACAGTCCACACGACATATCTCTGATTAGCCCTGACGATCGAATATTTTGGGACTACGACGGTCCTATTTTTTTGGATGGATTTTATAGAGTTCATTCACGCCCGTCGTGTTCGACATCAGTTTGAATACATCCAGCCAATTCCCGATCCAGTTGACAGGATCAACGAGATGCTGGTTCATGGGACGAGAGCCAGTAGGCGTCGAAAGATGCAGATTGATTTGTATCGTGAGATGTGGACTAGGAGGAACCAGTATGTTACTGGGGATCCACCTCTACCGGAACAAATGGTAGATGGGACGAGACTTATACGGAATGGTATAATTGGCATCGCCGACCAATTTATTGTCCTTTATTGCCGAGATCAGAGAGAGAAGTACTATATGACCGCAGCTCGCTGCTGAATTTGATGGTAAAATTAATTTTTTCACTTTTTAATATTTATTTATTTGTTCGATCGATTAATATAAATTTTTTCTTTAATTGTATACAGTTCCATTGGTTGGTGGAGATGGTAGAAAAATGTTTGATAGAGGAGCAGTGGCGAGGGGCACGAGTGAAATTAAGATCATTTCTCCAGTCAAGGCTTGGAGGTCCAGTTGTGCTTGATCAGGAACAACATTACGAGTGGATCCCAATAGCTACTCAGCAGATGCCAGCACCTAGTAGTTCTCAGGGTATACGAGCCCTGAGTTTTTTGCAAGGCACTCAGGGTATACAAGCCCCGAGTAGTTTGCGAGGCACTTTGAGTATACGAGTCTCGAGTTTTTTTGTTAGATATTGGCAGCACACAGGACAGGCCAAAGCCCTCAAATGATCCAGATATATGGAGAACATTTTTAGATGATTAAAATTATTGAAATTTGTTGTTTTTAAAATTCTATTTGTTTACAATATGCACTTATAAATATATATAAATTCATTAACAAAAAAAATAATAAAATAAATATATATAAAATCTTTAACCCAAAAAAATAAAAAAATAATTTTCACATACCTGTCTTGTGAAGACCGGTATATGCAAAAAAAATAAAAATATATTTATAACATACCGGTCTTGTGAAGACCGGTATATGTTAATGACAGTAATTAGCTGAGTTAATTATCACCGATTATTAGAAAACTAGTATTTTTGACAACCGGTCTTTCAAAGACCGGTTTCGCATATCGGTTTTTCAAAGACTGGTTTCGCATATTGGTTTTTCAAAGACCAGTTTCGCATACCGGTCTTTGGAAGACCGGTTGGTGGCATTTTATAAAATAGGCCGCGACTTTGTGGAAGATTGAAAATTTTTCCCACTTACCATACCATCATTCGAAATATGCCGATCATTTTTGTTTGATAAGCGTAGTGTCCATTTTTTTGTGTGCTTAGTAATTCATGAGATCCACACAAAATTGTTATAATACAGGCCCTCTATCTGGGTTCAGGTCTTGTGTGTGCAGGTGTGCGTGTGTGAACTAATTTAATTAGGAAGGTGGGTTACCCTCATTAAAACCACAAGCTTATAGTGATTGATTTTAGCCAACTTCCATACTTATATTAGGGAGTTTGGCTTTTTACAATCGATATGGTACATTGGTTTCAACATTCCCCCTTAAGTCCAACCAGATAAACCCTGTTAGACTTGGATTACCACACGGATAATGCGCAATTAGGCAAATTCTCATTCTGAGATCAATACTCGACATTTTCCCAGAAACAATTACGAGGACCTCGAAAATAATCATTGAGACCTCATGAAACAATGCCAAAATTGGGCCAAACCTCTCATGGGCCCCACCCCACGGGGCCAACCTGTTGGTGTATATAATTTTTCGAAATTCAAATAATATAATATCGATTTTGGGATCTTTGTGTTGAGAGATTCACAGAACTGATATTATATTTTGGCTATGACGGTTTAGAAAAAATTTAAAATCATATTAATATGAGTTTAAACTATAACACCCTTAACCCAAGTTTAAGGGTTTATCCATTGCAAAAAATTTAAAATTTTTTAACAAAAACTTATATTGTATATTGTGATTGAGTTGTGTTTTTTTAATATTTTTTAGTAAATGCTTATATAATAATAAATAAATAAAATTTAATAAACTAATTAAGTGTCAAAGGGATAAATGCTTTTTCTATCATTTTTTTCGCACACTCTCAATACCCGCGAGTGTAACGCATGCGAGAGTAATTTGCTCCTTTTAAACTACAAAGGAATAAATGGATAATTTTTAAAGCACAAAAGAAAAAAATGATTTTATCCTAAATCACTGAGAAATAAAATTCATTTTAATTTTTTTCTAATCTTTTATCCTTCACCCCCCATGCCTCAACTCACTTCTCCTTCTAGCCCATAAGGAGCCCAAAGGCCCCAAAGCCACAATAGTTGACTTGTTATCAATGACGAATTAGAGGGTGACAGGCCCGCGCCACAACCCGATTTGATTTTGAATTATCAGATATCATATGAAGGATTTATTGGACCAATCACTAAGAAGTAAGAAGACTTGAGTAGGGCTACATGACCCAAATATATTGAGTATGAACAAAACACTTCGGAAGGAAAACTAAGACCAAGCAAACAAAACAACTACCATAGCCCCAGAATCCAAATAGACTTTCAGTTTCTGGAACTGGGACTTGCAGAACAGAAATAGACAGATTGCGGATTCTTATTTGATCTCACGTATCCATCCCATTTTATCCTCAATAAGTCCCATTTGCAGGCTCGTCAGTGCGGAGTAAAGCTGCTGTGACACCTTGCCAACGCCATCGCTTCCATAAGTTACCCTGCATTTTAAGTAACACACACCATTGGCCAATCCTCATCTATGATCCTTATTAGAGGTGTTTATATGCTACCATGACTTGTGAAACTTGTAGGAATATAGAATCGACAAGAAATAAACCTCTTGTTGAGATACGTTATGCTGCCTACGGGTGAAACCACGACAGCAGTTCCTGTGCAGAACACTTCATCAGCACTGAGCAATTCATCCACCGAGACCTGGCGCTCCTCGACCTTAAGAGCATCACAAGAAAAAACGAAAAGGTACATTGCTTTGTCCGTTTTTCGTAACCAGTAGTAGTAGCTGGCCATAGAGCAACTCAGTACATTGATCAGCTGTCTAGGACATACCTGGAATCCTTGGCTCACTGCAACATCAATTATGCTCTTTCGTGTGATGCCGGGAAGGATGGTCCCCTTTATTGCAGGAGTAGTTATCAAATTGCCCTGAGAGTGCAGTAAAGTAATTCAAATGGAGAAATTAGATTATGAATTGGCAAAATTACAGAAGAAATCAGTAATATAGAAGTTCTACCTTCACAACAAACACGTTGCAGGAGGAAACTTCTTCCAGATATCTCTTGTGGGTGCTGTCTAAATACAGAACGTCAGAGAAACCTTTTGCTTTTGCAGCACTCTGAGCCAGTAGGACCTGTTAGGAGAAAAACAATATTTACACAAAAAAAGCACCATTTGAAATGCAGATACTTGTCAGGAACACTATAGTGCACCCCTCTTACGCACCGTTTTTACACCGTATAAGCACAGAAACAAACGAACCAATGTTGGTGTGTGCTGTGTGGGCCCCACTCACAATAATGTGAGAAGCGGTGCGCTATATCAATTTTGAATACTTGTAGGGTCGGTATAGGATGAAGATTCCAACTGAGTCAAAAACTGAATCGTGAATTTACATCTGGAGGCCCTTTAAACACGAAACAGGAGTTCCATGTTGAACAATTTGGATGTAAAGAAGGGCTATCAATGATCTACCAGGCAAGAGATCATATAAAAGTGAAGAGAAATGATGGACAAATAATATCTGTCTTGTTCATAGATAAATAGATGAGAACAAGTGGAGCAATAGGCAATGTAGAAGTCACTAACTGCAGCATAATTTCCAATGGTCTTCACTCCTCCAGTACCACCGGGAGTTGCACGATGCATTTCAGTCTCAACGATCAAGTTTATTGGTGCCAAACCTTCCTGGAAATAGAGCAGATAATCAATATAGAAGACATGCAATCCTGGAAGAGATAATAGTACACGGTGTACTGTTCATGCAGCGTCAAGAAGTTATATCACATTTACGGAGCATAAATCATCGCGCATACAAATAAACATGAACATATCCCCAGGGAGAAAAAACCTGGAGTATTTGGATCACGAAGAAATAGATATTGCTTAGTAATGTACTTGAAAGCAAATTCGGATTATTAAGGAGCTTCCCAGCAGAGCATAAAGCATACCTCAATTAAATAGAAACTGAATAGTCCTTGATAATTTAAGTTATACCATTGAAGTGTATTATGCCAAAAATAATAGATATGTAATCCAAAAATAAAAATTAAAACAAATAAACCCAGAATCATATACCTGCATAAGAGCAATGTGATTTGATCAAGCTTAAACTTTTACCTTGAAATAGTTGCCCACAGGGGATACAAACACCAAAAAGGTGTACTCCGGAGCAGGTGCAAGACCAAGAACAGCTCCACTCCCCATAAGCAAAGGCCTTATGTACAGAGAACCTTTACCGGATGGGGGGATCTGAAATAGGCATCAAATAGAATACATGAGTATTCAACAATAGAATAACACCAACACAATAGGAAAAAAAGCAAAACAGATTGTCAAATCCCAAACATTACCCATCTTTCATTTGCTAAAACAGTGGATTTGATTGCCTCCACGAACTGCTCCACCGTTGGAGCAGGCATGCACATACGCTCTGCACCCACCCTAAGTCGGATAGCATTTTCCTCCGGACGAAATAGTAAAATGTTCCCATCATGCTTTCTATAAGCTTTTAATCCCTCGAATAATCCCTACAAAATAATTTTGATGTGCGCTTTAAGCACAGGTGATAAAGTTCATTACTTGTATCGAAATTGAACTAACCTGACCGTAGTTCAAAATCCCAGCAGATGGGCTCAACTCAATGTTACCAAACCGCTGCAATTCACCTTTAGAAAAGCTTTCTCCTTGGGCACACTTCATCATATACATATAATCAGTGGGCATAAACGCAAAACCGAGGTTGTCCCAATCAATGCCGGGCGAATCTAATACCGCATTACTGTCAAAATCAGGAAAATACCCAATTTTAACAAAACTACGTGTAAGGGAAAACAATCATCACAAATTACAAACCCTTTTCTTCATCAACCAACCTGGCAGGCGAGTCAACCTGAAGACAACTCACATTGCTAATGCTTTGATTACTGAAAGAGGTTAAACGCATTTGCTTCTGCGCCAGAAAGTAAATTCGATCGTCGTCAGTAAGCAAGCACTCGTACCAGACGCTCCCGGCCAAATCCCACAATCCAGAAATTGAATAAAAAAATCTACAATCACAAGTACCTGAGCAGAGATGATTTTTCTGTGAAAAAATGTAGGAGGGATAATTTTGACAGTACTGCGCGCATGGCCAAAAATCAGATTGTGGGGATTGAGATTCGGGTTTATCCCTGCAAGGACGGCGCCACTCTCCATTTCCTTCGATGGTCGAGTTCTCTTGTTTGTCTTCTCTTTGACCTGCGTGTCAATTCAAGATACTGAAGCGGAGTATTGGTGTGGTGGTGCAATAATTATTGGGATTCTGATTTCTGAATGGAATATTTTCCAATTTTATCTCGTAATGTCATTATCGAGTTTTATATGTTTAAAGTGGGAAATGGTATGCTTGCATAATATAATTATGCATAATTATATATATTCAATGATATTTGATATATTAATTGGGACCACACAATTATTTAAGGATAATTAGTATTAACACATTTAGTATTGAATTGATTTGTACCCACGCCATGATAAATGTAACTTTTTTTATAAGAAAAAGAATTTCATTTCATTGCTCTTATATTTACATGTTCAAAATCGCTTTCCTGACACTACGCTACATTTAATCTAACAAAAAAATGCTAGGGCGTTGCATCCATTCAGCTATCGTTGTGGGAAGATGGGAGTATACAGTGACAAAAACATTGTATACTATGTAGTGCTTACGTGTCAGTATGAGATTGGGCGGTCAGCAGGCCCACGCAAAAATATTGAACACCGACCCACCTACCACACCAATCCTGCGTTGCTACATAGACACTGTATAGTATGCAGTATTTTTAGCACTGTACGCCCCCTATACCCATCGTTGTGTTAGCTGTTAATCTGCCTCTTGCTTGTAGGCAATGGAAGATCTGAATCTTAATGTATTCTGCTACTGTAAAATCGTATTCAGACTCCAATTCGACATCAAAATGAACCTCATTCCGTTCTTTCCATAAACTCCATACCGTGACATGCCATGTCGCTTTCCATGCGTCTCGATTTTGATTAGAAGTATAGTGTCTCATTTGTTTACGAAGGTGGGACAAGGCAGAAATCTTGTCATTACCCGTTGGGACCTGTAGCCAAGAATAAATCTCCTGCCATAGTTCATGCGCATGTTCACAGGCAAATAGGAGGTGATCTGCAGTTTCTTGGTGCAGTCCACACCAGATGCACCTAACTGATTCTGAATTGATCTGCAGCCCTCTGCTTAGTAAATTGTCCATGGTTGCTATACGGTTGCACAATAACCTCCAACTTAAATATTGAATTCTCCTAGGCGCAAGCTGCCCCAGACTTCTGCCAAGTTTCTGCGATCCTCCAAGTCTGAACTCTGTTGAATAGTTCCCTGAATTTTATAAGCTGATCTCACAGTGAATATACCGTTCGTTGATGATCTCTACTTCCACTTATCCTCCTTTGAGGGATCCAGGTGAAGATGAGATATTTTTTCCCGCAGCAGGAGCAGATGATCGTTCTCCCAACCCCGTAGCCCTCTTCGAAAGGAGAGATTCCATTCGGTTGGCTAGGAGTTTTGCGCAGCAGAATCCCACAGTTCACGAATGGTAGCATCTTTTTGTTGAGAGAGCTGATATAGGTCACTGAATAGCAAAACAAGAGAGTCATATCCTGACCAGTCTGTCCTCCATAATAGCGATGAGGAACCATCTCCCACACTCAGGTATAGATTATCAGTGAACCAGTGTTGCATCACAGTTTCTTCCCATATACATGCCCATACCTTAGATGTTTTATCAGGCAGTGTGAGTAATCTCAAGCCTGCCATCTTGTCAGTGGGTCTGAGGTATTTCGCACATATGACTTGCCCCCAAAGACTCAAAGGATCCTGCTTTAGTATCCACATCCATTTAGCAAGTAGAGCATTGTTCATCTGGCTTAGATTTTTCACACCCAATCCTCCATCTTTGATTTCCAGACAAATGTGCATCCAACTGATCTAGTGAATTGGTCATTCCTGGGTTTGCCTTGTCTGCCAGATGAATTTCCTCACACTTTGATCATGTTTTTCAGAACGCATTTAGGAGCCTTGAAGATCGACAAGTAATAGATTGCTAAATTAGATAGCACTGCTCGTATTAACGTTACCCTTCTTGCAAAGGATAAAAGCTTATTCTCCCAAATCTCTAGATGTTGTTTCATCCCTTTCAACATTGTTTCCCACATCTTAGCTCTGCTCGGATTATCTCCGATGGGTAAGCCCAAGTAGGTGAAGGGAAAGTTACCGATTTTGCAGCTTAGCAGAGTTGCAATCTGTTCCTACTGAGTTGCTTGCAGATTGAGTCCGAAGACTTGACTCTTACTGAAGTTAATAGTCAGCTCGGATAATAATTTAAAGATGTTCACGATGCTTTTGAGAGCCACAACATTTTCTTCGTTCCCTCAGCAAGTAGAAGGGTGTCGTCTGCGAATTGTAAATGAGACAAACGTACCCCAACCACTTTTGCTCCTCTTAGAAAGTTTAGCTCGCATGCTCGCTCCAATAATAGACTTAATCCTTCTGTTACAGCCAAGAACAATAGTGGAGAAAGAGGACCTTCCTAGCGTAAACCTCTCTTGAAATCAAAAGAATCTGTCAAGCTTCCATTAATCCGTACCATTCCGTGAGTAGAGGAGACAAAAGAATTCATCCATTCAATCCACTTCTGACAGAAACCCATTTTTGACAGCATACTGCATAAGAAACTTCAACTTACTGAGTCGAAAGCCTTGGAAAATCAACTTTAAAAAGCATTAGAGGTTTCTTCAATCCTTTATAACTGTGTAATATCTCATTTGCGATCAGCACCCCATCCAGGATTTGTCTATTCTTCAAGAAGCCATACTCTTGACTTGGTGATATCAGATTTCTCATTACCAATTCCAGTCTACTTTACAGTAACTTAGAAAGGATTTTGTATGTACTACTTATCAGCGAGATAGGACGATACTGATCTAGAGTAACAGGACTAGTGATGCTGGGGGCTAGTGTTATAACTGTAGCAGCTAAACCTTTGCTTATCTTACCCGATACATGAAACTCCTGTATGAAGTTTATGAAATCCTGTTTCACTACATCCCAATTTTTCTGCAAGAAGTAGAAATTAAACCCATCCGCACCCGAACACTTTGAAGGGGAGCAACTCCTTACTGCAGTCTCAATCTCCTGCTCTGTAAAAGGGCTGATCGACATCTTATTTTCTTGTTCAGTCACCAGAGTTCTGGCCGGAATGTGAAGGGAGGGTCTGTCTTTATCGTGTTCAATGTATATCTTTTCAAAATGAGACCTAATTGCTTCTTTGATGGGGTTGACATCTTCCGACCACACTCCATCAACTTCCAATCCTCTAATGTTGTTTTGCCTTCTTTTTCCATTAGCACGAGCATGGAAATAACGGGTGTTCAAGTCATCTTCTTTGATCCACTTTGATCTAGCCTTTTCACACAGGAGCTTCTCCTGCTCGTCCACTGTCTGCTTTAGCTTTAACCAAATTTGTTGCTTTTCCACAGTCTCAATTTGACTTGGGGGTACTCTTTCAGACTTATCATAAAAAATAGCCAACTCCGTCTGCAGATCAGGCAGTCTTTGGTCTATTGAACCATAATTTTCTCTCTTCCACTTCTGAAGAAAAGATCTCAATTGTCTCAATTTCTGATGTAATAGGTATCCTTTTCTTCCAGATACATATGCTTTCACTCCAAACCTTTGATACTAACTCAGTAAAACCTTCTTGATCACACCAACTGTTTAATGTATGAAACATTTTAGGCTCCCAATTTACTTCTTCAGTTTTCAACATAATAGGGCAATGGTCCGAAAGGGTCCTTTTTAGGCCAGATTGGTAGGTTTCTGTCCAACTTTGGAGCCAAGCTGCGGATAACAGGAATCTGTCGATCCTGTTGCAACTAGTACCACGGTTAGCATCATAGGTATATCTTCTGCATTGAAGTGGTAGATCCACTAACTTTGCATCGTTAATAAATTCATTAAAGTCGTTCATTTCCCTGTTCGAAGCAACCGACAAGCTTACTCTTTCATCACAAGATCTGATTGCATTAAAGTCTCCAACGAAACACCATCTTCCATCAACATTATGAGCTTTCAAATTCTGCAGTTTATCCCACAAGATACATTTTTCTGCTAAATGAGCTGGTCCATACACATTGACAATATAAAGTGATATTGCAGCTTGCCCCCAGAGGCCATAAACACGTAAAAAAACTCGAGTCTGACCAGCTTTGTTCCATTTTAGAGATCGACTGCCGCCACATAAAAAGAAGACCACCCATTGCTCTCCAGTTGAGTCATGTGTGTTCCGGCCAAAATTATCCGAAGGCCATAACTTCTTACATTTTCTCACCGAGGTTTGCTCCCATTTGGTTTCCTGCACACAGAGAAATTCAATATGATTTACACGTATAAGTTCCTTTACTTCCGATTTTTTGCTTGCTTTCCCGAGACCACCCACGTTATACGATAATATGCGCATTGTGCTAGCGAGTAACCGTGGACACACTTTGCTCAAGCGTTAGAAGGTCAGTTTTTGATACCTCATTTATTCTCATCAAATCTTCAATAACTTTTTCTGGAGATTTATTGAATGTTACTCCAGTGCAGTAGCTAGGACCATTGTATCCTGAGCCTGCACTAGAGATTTCTGGTTACAGTCTGAAATAGTGTCCTCCTTAGTGGGACCTCTGATTTCTGCTCAATTACTAGAATCTTTCTTGTGTGGTCTAGCAATCTCCCAACTGAGTTTTTCGACTGAATCAACTTATCTAGCAAGTTTTGCGATAAGTCAATGTATTGTTGGAGGTCAAACGGATCATAATCTACCATCTCTTTGGCCGTGAGAATGATGGGGGAGATCTGTCGTTCATCATTTTCAGACTGAGGAGGAAAACATCGACGCTCGTCTTGTTGCTTTTTATCCAGGTAGTTCTGTATATCATCCATGGATTCTTGAACACTTATTACTTTTGCCTTCAGCAAGATTGATTCCACAGTAATCTCTGGCTGCACAAGTGGTTGGCTAGGTTCACTCAGAACTTCAGACTCCTGCACTCTGCCCAGTAGTTTCTGATTTTGTCCAGTGAATGGTATAAGGGCAGTTTATTTTTCACCACTAATCGAAGGACTAGCTCCATTCCCCACTAATGTAGTTTTCACCTTCACAGGATCAGTATCATTTGGTATTTTGGCTTTCTACTTTTTTAAAGATGGCCAGGCCTCATTATTTAGACTGTCTTTACCACTTTCTGACTTTGTTTCTTTCCAACACTAATTTCTTCCTCAATATGTATCATAAAGGATTCCGCTTCTGTTTCCACCTTGATGTTTCTACGGATGAGGTGCTGGGTACTGGTATATATTTGCACCCGTCCGAACATCATCTCACTTTTGTCAATAGTTTTTTAATCTATTTTGATAACAGAGCCAATTTTTGTCCCCAAATCCATGAAGAATTATGTGCTCCAACAGTGTAAGGGAGTACCATTCACCCTAATCCACGTCGTTCTTACCAACTTTCCTTCAATCATCTTCCAAGGACGCAAGTTATGGACATTGGTCAAGGAAGCAGTCTCTACATCTTCCATGAGCTTCTGCTAATCATCAACTGTGCTTAATCTTATCAACACGTCTCCACCCTCCAGTCTCACCACTGAGCTATCTTTATACCCTTGTTTCTCCAGAATTTGAATTATAGAAGCGAGGTCTATAATCGGAATTGGATGTCCCACAAGACATGTGTCTAACCATTTTATGGCCTCAGGTTTGGGAGCAAACTTCATTACCTCCAACCGATCTTCCGCAGGAGGGACATCAACCTTGACAAATTCTTGTTTAAACTGTTTTGGACCCTGAGGCATCTGTCTACTTTTTGCCAGAATTTCACTAGTCGATCTTGCCATATTTACCATCAATTGGAAAGTGTCCACTCTTAGACCATTTGTTTTCCCAATTACTGCTTGTACATCCACGTTTTTTGCGAATCTCACAAAGCCAAATCGCTTGCTCTTGAATTCCATGTGTGGCAGCGCATGTACATCAATAACAACACCACAAGAGTTGAAGAATGTCCAAATTGTAGGAGTAGTCCAGTCTGGAGGCTTATTTGAGACAGATATCGACACAAAATTGGCCCACAGATTTTCAATGAACAAGGGAAGAGGTTTTCTCCCACCTTGTTCCTGAGCAGTTTTGGTCTTGGAAGGAGCTTTCTGCTTGCCCGCGACGGTAGTCCATGGGACTTCATCTCCCTCACTCCCTACCTTGCTCTTTGTATTCGGTGTATTTTCGAGTTGTTGTTGCTCATTCTCAGCTCCCAGTAACAATTCTACCAGAGACATTGTAATTGAATCGTAGTGGTACCTTGAATAGGTAAATTTGGATTGTCCATGGAAAAGGGAAGAATGAAGGTGGGTTCCTCCGATAAATTTTATATTATTATTTATATATTAGTATTTTATTAGTATATTTTTATATATGTATATTTTAGATTTTAACACACATAAATTAATATGATACAATAAATTATAAAATAATAATAATAAAATTGTAGGGGCGGAAATTTCCTTATATGGTTGTGGAATATGGAGGATAGATAGGAGAGAGAAAATATGGAGGATAAATAGAAGAGAGAAAAGTGGATTGATGTGATAGATATAGGTAAAAAGGAAGGAAACTTCCTTCATAGTTGCGGACAACCTAAGCCATACAGTGTAGCTAGGATGTCTAAGGTGGCGTCAAGTAGCATTCTTCCGGTCAGTTGTGTCGCCGGAGAAGAAACATAGAAAAGCGTGCCCGAGAGAAAATTTCAAATTATTCCATGACAAATGTAACTATATGATTGGACATACATAATTATTTATAATTTTATTATATAAGATTAGCATTATTAGTTTAAAGTTAGTCATCTCTCTCCACAACTATCAAAACTTGTATGTATACTGTGTTTTTAATGATACGTCTAGGCTTAATGATCTTTTTATGCAAGGTCTTATTCTTACCAAATATAAATTTCGATAATTTTTCATCGTTCAAATTAAAATTAAAATTTAATTTTGAAATTCTTTATATCAAAATTAATAATAAATTTTGGTTTTCATCTTTTTACCATAAAAAATACTATAAATAATACATCAATAGGATAGGACTACAAAAAAATAGGACTACAAAATTGATTTTATATTTTAATTCTGGTGATAAAAAAATCGGAAACAATCTACTCATCGTGTGAGGGTTGGGGGTATGATTGTGTACATTTTACCCTCCCTAGACTCTGCCTAAGGGTGGGATTTACTAGGTATGTTTGGTTTGATTTGTTGATAAAAAAAATCACCTTATTTATTTTTATAGTTAAAAGTATGAAGTATCAAACAAAAAATCACCATAATTGAAGGGTTTTCTCAAATGAATTGTTTTGTATCTATTAAGAAGAATAGTCTAGTCTGCTACTTCCCTCTCGTCATTCGAGAATAACGGCATTAGGTTAAGTGAATTGTTTTGAAACATGAAGGGTAGTGTAGTCTTTTTATTAATTAGTTTTAAAAATAAAATAAAATAAAATAAAATAAGAAACGCGTTTGTAATTTTTGGGTTCTTTTAATGCTGTACATTTGAATTTTTGGGTTCTTTTAATGCTGCCCAGATGTAATATTAGGATTACTGAAAAAAAAACTAACATCTGGGTTCTTTTAATGCTGTACAATTGAATTTTTTAACAAACAATAATGTATTAGCATAATTTTCTAATTAATTTCCGACCATTTGTAGGAATTAGGATCATCGAACAGTATTTTTGTTCAATTTCAAAATACTCGTGTCCTGAATTTTTTTTAGCAAGGCACTCGTGTCCCGAATTTTATTACACTTAAAAAATCTGAAGCCAACAAGCAAAAACCTGTAAAGCATTACCGATGACTTTCAAACTTAACGATTACAAATAGAGGAATGCCTTGTACACACTTTATGGGACCCTTACAATAAAATAATGCTATTTATACTTTTTTTGGGATCCCATTTCTAAACCTCATAATGTGGCAAACATCACAACCACTCAATAAAAAAAATCACACATAAAAAGTGTGATTGTGATGCTTGTCACATCATGAGATTTAAAAATGAAATTCCCAAAAAAAAAAGTATATGTAGCATTACTCACAAAAATATGATGACTTTTAATAATTGAAATTAAAATTCTCGGATTCTAGAATCATCACGAACATTTTCGAACTCAAATATTCAAATTTCCATGATCACCATACATAATTTTCTATTGTATTTTTTTGGTGATTAAGAAAATATTTACGAAATCAAAATCATGCACGCGAGCATTTCATTTTTTTTTTCCAGCATTTCATCCAAATTTCTTTTTGCGTACGAACATACGAAAGCATGATGAGTAAACAAAGGACGATGAAAAATCAAAACATACTTCACAATCACGGCATGTCGGCATCTAATCTAGAGAATAATTGCATCAAACGCGAAGCCAAGCCACCGAGTTCTACAGAGTTACGCCGTCGCCGTTGGCATCGGAATTACCATTGTCGTGCTGCTGTAAATCCGGTTCCTGTAGTAGTAAATGAAACATCACCTTCTTCATAGATTCAGAACGGTTACAATAAAAATAAGATGACTGAATAGAATACAGAAGCCAGGAAGAAGCATTGAGCTATAGGGACACACCATATATAGTTCCATGGAAATTATGGAGCAAAGAACAGAAGAAACAATGAATACTTCTATTGCATAGTTCAAATAAAATGATGGACCATTTACCATCAGAAACTACCTCAATCCCGTCTGAGACTCTTTCAATCTCGGTGGACAATAATACTTCTTCAACTGTGATAATTTTTTCGAAACACATGGTAGTCTCCGCAGCAGCCGGAGCCGGAGTCTGATTGAAAGGCGTGGCATGCTCAATATTGTACCTCGGAGGTGAACTGCAGAAAGAAACAGATTCCCTTGATAAACAGAAGGCAGAATGCAGAACCATACCCTGAAATGCTAATGAAAAACTACAAATTAATTGCTCCAAGGGAAGATACCATGGAGTGCTTTCGTCAGATCTATGTGATGCCAGTGGCACATCATCTCCACTTCTCATTTTCTTGTTATTCTGCCTTTGCTCAAGCAGAGTATCAGCATAGCGTTTAAGCAGCGACAAAGGTGTAGAGAGCCGAGCAGATTTATAAGACTCATGGCTAGACCTATGACTAGCATTTCCATTCTGAAGCAACACTAGCTCCTGTGATTGTTGCACAGATGTTTTAGTAGTAGATATATTTCTATCGTTTGACTGCGAGTTTGCTTGGAGAATCTCATTATCAGATATGGAATCTAATCTTTCTTTCAAATCCTCTAGTGTCTTCAAGCTTTCAGTGCGTCCGAGAATTTCCTCTCTATCCGCTCGCAGCAATTCCCTTTGTTTTTCCAATTTCTCTCGCTGAACCTTAAGTTCTTCAATTGAATTATTCAGCTCGGCCCATTCCTGCTCTCTTTTTCCACGATCCAAATTTATCTCGATTCTTTCAGCTTCAAGCTTCTTCATCTCAGAATCAACATGTTCTAGTTCCTTCCCAACTCTTTCTTTTAGTGAAGAAATATACTCAAGGTCTTTCTTCTTCTCTTCCTCAAATCGCTCCTCTCTTTCTCTAAGGTAATTCTCTATTTCTTCTCGCCTCTTCTCGATGCAATTATCTAATTCTTTTCTCTGCATGTCAATGTCAAGAAGGAAATTTGCACGTTCTTTCTGAATCTTAGCAAACCACTCAGCTCGTTCGCACTCAAATTCTCTTCTGAATGCCTCTCGATCACGGGTTAGAGATTCAAGATCACGTTTATATTGCTCCCTCAGGGCATCCTTCTCCGCATTCAAGCTTTCTTTCTCTTCCTTCAGTAATTCAGTGACAGCTAGCCTCTCCTCAGCAATACGCTCTGCCTCTTTTACCAGATGTTCTCTTTTTTCATCAATCAATTCCCATTCCGATTCAAACTTTGCCTTCTCAACTTTTAAGCGGTCTGCCTCAGCCTCGAGTTCCTGCTTCTGTGCACTAACAATGTCAATTTCTTCTTTGAGTCTCAATTCAAGGTCCAGTAGATCATTTGATTCGCTTCTCATTGCCTCGACTTCGTCTTTTGCAGCATTCAAATGTTTTTGTTTCTCCTCAAGCAAATCAGACAATTTCTGAAGGTCAAGCTTAGCTTGGCAAATCTCATCTTGCTCTTGCCTTATAGATATTTCCTTTGACTCCAATGCCACTTCAGCAGCTACAAGACTCTTTTGTTTCACTTCAACTAAACTTAACATCTCTTTTACTTCTTTCTCCCTTTCTTTGAGATGCCTTGATTCAACTTCTAATTCTCGTTCTCGTTCTGAGATAAAGTCCTCCTTTTGCTTGATGTCTAGTTCTTTCAACTCCCAAGCCCGTCTCTTTGCATTGGTTTCATCCTCTAGTATTTTTTTCTTTGTCTCTAATTCTGCCTCAAAAGCAGAGGTTTTCATGGCTAAAGTTGCTTCAAGATTAGAAATTCGTTGATGAACATTGTCCTGGAGTTCCACAAGATGCAAAGTTAGATAAAGTATGGCAAGCTCAAAGGTAGACCGCAATACCTTGTAGCCATCTTGATCGCTAAATATTAAGATAATTGAGCGGCCCGATACAACTACACAAACCAATCAGTGACGAACATTTCCATAGCTCACATTTTGATACTAATCTGGAAAAGAGTTAAAACTTTTTCATAGATAAAGCATGGCAAGCTCAAGGTAGACCATAATACCTTTAGCCATTTCAACCGCTAAATAATAAGATAATCAAGCGGTTTGATTTAACTACACAGACCAATCATTGATGAACATTTCCATAGCTCACATTTTGTTACTAATCTGGAATAGAGGTAACTTCTCCAAAGATACACGAATTTATTTAATGGCAGAACTCTACACAACGCAATAGAAAAAGGTTAAGGAGAGGTAAATCAATAAGCGAATAGATCCATGGCCAAAAAAGCAATACTTAGCCGAATTGTCTTCGTACCAAAAACTACGCACAAGCAGTTGAACCCAACACCATACTTTCCACAGAGGAAAAAAAGACTTACTGCATCTTTATTTGCAAGTTTAGCTTGCAACAAAAGCATATCTTCTTCCTTTTTCAGAAGGCCATGCTCTCTCCTTGTGATAGCCTGGCCAAAAAAATAATTGGGATGTAAAGGACATGACTAGATCTAAACGCAACATAACGATTAAAAGTACAAATATATTGGCATAGAAAAAAAATAAATATGAGGAAGCCATAGGTTAACCTCTTCTCTCTCGGTCAACGATCTATCTTTCAGCTCTAGAGCCACTTTTTCTTCATTTATGGCAGTGCGTTCTATATCAAGGTTCAACCTTAGAACCTCGATCTCCTTCTCCAATTTTTTCAATTCATGAGTCCTGTTTAAAAGATAATCTTCTCTTTGGTTTAGCAGAGCTTGACTGTCCAACAATCTTTCTTGTGCCTGCTGCAGAACTGTCTGTCTTTCGGATAATGATTGCCTCTCAAGTAGAATCTCTCTCTCTTTAGCTTCAAGACTAAAATGCAATCAAAATCAATATTTAGTGAAAGAAAGAAAATATGATAATTTTATGGACATAAACCAGGAAAAGACATGATCCTGAACTCCTACCGTAGCAGAACAATAAACGTATACATACATATATATAATAGAATGCAAGATAACCGAATAGGAACATACTCAGACTTTGATGACATAATGCGTCTCCTCAAGTCATCTTCACGTTCTTCCACTTCATGCATCTTTCTTTCAGCAGTCTGATGATATCTGCGTGCCTCAGTTTCCAAAGATTCTGCGGAACGCATTTTCTCCTCTGCATCTGACAATTTTATCAGAGCATCTTCTACCATCTGCTTTGCCTCATCAGACTTATTTCCAGCTTCCACCTTTGCCTCTGCATACTCAGCACGCATCTCATGCAAAGTCTTCTCCATCTATACAAGTTTCCAAATAAGAATTGTACGACAATGATAAATTAAAAGGGACAGATTGCTCGTGAAGGAAATATTACACTTTTCAGGCATTCTTTCTCTACCACGAGGGCTTTCTTCAGTCCATCTTCCCGTTTTCTTGATTCAGCCAAGTCTGCTACATGCGAAGCACATTCTCTCTTAAGATTCAGTTCCGCAACATCAGCTGCCGATCTAGCTTCCTCGTACTTTGACAGCCACTCCTTTTTCTCCAAAATGAGAAGCCCCATTTGATATTGATGATCATATATCTGGTGTCAGCCGCAACAACCAAATTAAAACTAAAACAGTAAAAGATGTATATGACGGGAAAATGGGAAAAAAGGATTAGATCGAAAAGATTAGAGCTCCAGCATAATCAATAACAAATCAGGGATACCCAAATATTTTTCACAAGCTATTTATACCTCCTTCACTTTCTAATTTCATTCACCAGCATTTAATAATATAAAATATAGCATGCGTATGATTTCCCAATAACAGATGAACTCTTCTAATCTCTCCATACTTTAACAGAAACGTTAATATAAAACGCCAGTAATCATTACTGATCAAATTAAAACCCCAATTAAAACCTTGTCCAGAATAGTCATACCATCGCCACCAACCCAAAGAATCTAAGCAAATCATAAATCTTGAAAAGAGCGAACAAGAATTCCCGATAAAGATAACAAAAATGGCAGGTAAACCACACCTCAGCTTCCAGTTTGGCAATGTACGCAATAAGAGCCGCCTTATCTCTGCGTTTTATGGTCTCTTCATCAAATCCTGCTTCTTTCAACCGCTTCCACAGCGCGTCATCGCTTAACGGGGTTTTGGAAAACCCAGCAGAGCCGGAATTGGGAGAAAGCCCAAAAGCCACTCCATTACTGAGAGTGGCCGCTAATTTCTCCGATCGAGGAGTTGAATTCGTCATGAAACGATCAACACACAGTGTTCCAGTGATTAAACAGTCTTTACCTCCCGTGAATTTGTGCTGCGATTGCTTGAATTTCGACGGCGTTCTTTTTCCTGCAGTGTCGAAGAAAAGTTTGTGATTGTGGAATGTGGACTCGCACTACCCTCCACTATGCTCGTCCTCTCCCGTTTACATGATTTCTTCCATGTTTGGCTCGGATGATACGACGTCGTTCACTGGGCCACTCACGAATATCACGAAGCTTGTATTACATTTAGAAGGTAAACTTCGCATGCTCAATTCTTGCATTTAACTTTTCGTAGCATCATCTATTTTCGAAATTGGTCCATCATTGGAAAGCTTATATATTGTAGATGAAAATCCTCATGCTTTGGTTCGGTTTCCGGCGACGAAATTTAGGACTACTTAACCCAAGAGGATCTATAACCCTCCGTTAAACGGTGATAACGTTGTCGGAATATCACCAAAACTTGAACATATGCAATTCAATGTATAAGCTTGCCAATTGTGCGATCAATTTCGAAAACGGATGGCTAATTGAAAAAATTGTACACGCAAGGGAAAACTGACTCCAGAAAACTGACCATAGGATCTATTCTAATGCTAAACATAACCAATGTTTTCATTTTCATATATAATTATGTATGACCAATTAAATATTGACAATTAGTATAATGTGAGTCTTAATCAATACAAAAATAAATGTGTTGATCGTAACGCCCTCATCACAATAACAACGATCAACATTCATTGGTGATACATAATTATGTATGAAAATATTATATATGTTTAGCATTATCCGAATACAACGTGCACAAATTTATTCCATTTTACAAAAAAAAATTGACATGTTCAAAATGACAATATTAGGCTGTCCACAACCTTGAGTGAAGTTTTCTGGATCCCACTATAGAGCACCACCTCTTAGCACACCACCATCACAAACACCCCCCATTAATGGGTAAGGACACATACACACACATGTTGGTGTGTGTGGGGGACTCATTACCCATTAATGAGGGGTAGTGCCATGGTGGTGTGCTATAGAGGTGGTGCTCTATAGCATTACCGAAGTTTTCTCCATTTTTACCTACACTCATATTTTCTCTCACCAATCTATCCTCCATATTCCACAATTATAGAAAGAAATTTCCACCCCTACAATTTTATTATTATTATTTTATAATTTATTTTATCATACTATTTTGTTAAATAATAATTAAATACTAAATACTCTACATTATCTACACAAAATTTTAAAAAAACACATGTGTACAAAATCTAGAAAATTTATATTATATTATTTTAATGGGGCAGATTCTATGGACATATAAATTTACATCTAAATTTACACACATTTTTAGTTTCGGCCACTAGGATCGCCCGTTGACGGAATTAGGCACATCATTAGAATGCTTATACATAGGAGATCATATGTTCAAGTTTGGTCCGGTTCTGGCGACTTCGTCGCTGGAATTTTCTAAAACCCTATTTAGGAATTTTCTAAAACCCATGGGGATTTATAACCCTCCGTTAAACGGTGATAACGTCGTCGAAACCGGACCAAAACTTAAACATATGATCTCCTATGTATAAGCTTTCTAACAATGTGCCTAATTCCGTCAACGGGCAACGCAATCATATAGTTGTAAATTTATAAGTAAGTTGAACCTGTCCCTATTAGATATTACTTAACTTCAAATATATAACTTGTGTAGGCTAGCTAGCTTGGTGTTCTTTATGTAACTTGTTTAGAATTTGAATACTATTAGCATTTGTCACTTGAATGCCCAGTTTATTTTTTATTTTTGTACAGAGGAAGTGATCTTCACGACCACTAATATCTTTCTAGACTAAGCTGCAGAAGGAGAAGATCAACTGTGAGAAAGTTGCCCGGAAATTGCCATTCCAAAGTCATGAATTACTTCATCTCTATCAATGAGGCGTAATTCATAGGATTCTGATGTGCGGTATCCCATTGAAGAGGATAATCTTGTAGCCTCCTCGTTGTGGCCAGGAGTACGATGCCTGCCTTCTCCTCTATCTCCATCCTGCCTTCTGCTCTACCTCCATCCGCCCTATCCGCCCCCGTGTGCAGATGAGATGAGATCATCTACATATATGTATAGAGGAGAGCATCTGCCTTCTCCTCTATCCATAGTTTCTATGAATCTGGAACGACTGGTCAATCTGGAACGACTGGTCAATCTGGAGGTCCAATTTCCATTTAGTCATGCTAATGGGACCCATTTCCAGATTCAGGTTAATTCATTCACCGTCTCATTTATCGCTATTAGTTTATCTCTAAGCAACCAAAAACCATTGAAGAGGTAGTCGGGTAGTACTTGAAAACAATTGAAGATTTGAGGATACTAACATTTTGAATGAGTACAAGCTCAAGTATGTATTTTGGGCTTTTGGTCCGGCTATCAGTGGCTACCGACATTGTCGTCCTGTTCTGTCAATAGATGCAACACATCTATATTGCCCGTACAGGATCAAATTAATGGTGGCGGTAGCTTTGGATGTTAGCGGGCACAT
>JAOYMZ010052538.1:0-13848 GCA_025802335.1 Pinguicula primuliflora | reverse complement strand
AAGGATAGTGCAGACTCTCTGACCTATGCATCCTCCAGCACCAACCAGATAGATGAAGCAGATGCCTCCTCACCAACTCCCTCTTTTGAACAGCCATGTCATGATTTATTGTCTACCACCAGTGAACCAGATCCTTCTACATCTCCTGCAGAATTACCTAGACGAAGCTCTCGGGTGAAAATAAGCCCTAAATGGCATTCTGATTATTATACGTCAAATCTCTCCTCAGTGGCTTCCTGTTTTTTTGACTAATACGATCATGCGGGACCTTATTTCTTATTCAGAAGCTAAACAACATCAGCATTGGATCCAAGCTATGCAGAGTGAATTGCAAGCTCTTGAATCGAATCAAACCTGGCAGTTAACTACCTTACCTCCAGGAAAGAAGATGGTGGGGTGCAAATGGATCTATAAGACCAAGCGTAATCCCGATGGCAGCATATCTCGTTATAAGGCTCGCCTAGTTGCCAAAGTATACAGCCAAATCGAGGGAATACATTATCATGACAGTTTCTCCCCAGTTGCAAAGCACACTACTGTAAGGATCTTGCTCACTGTTGCTGTGCAGAGAAAGTGGCAGATCCTGCAACTGGACATCAACAACGCTCTCCTGCATGGCCATCTAGATGAAGAAATATATATGGACCTTCCCCGTGCTACAACACAGCTTCTCCCGGTCAAGTATGTTTATTGAAGCGCTCAATCTATGGTCTGAATCAATCATCCCGACAATGGGATAAGGAACTCACAAATAGCCTCCTCAGTTATGGATTTGTTCAGTCTAGCCATGATCACTCCCTGTTTGTTCTTGATGCACCGGGGTATTTTTTGGCACTGTTGGTCTATGTTGATGATGTGCTGCTGACGGGAGATTCTATCACGGAAGCAAATCTTGATTAAAACTTATCTTGATGAAAAAAATTTTGATGATCTTGATTAGATCATATTTTTAAATTTAAGTTATTAATTTGTACAAAATTTGTAAAAAAAAAATTTATACCTTTAATATTTTTGTACTAGGTAACGATACCTTTCAGAAATTTTCTAGTGTTGTACGTTCTTTATTGACAAATGCTACTGGACAATCAAATGTGTACCTACCGTCAAATTTAAAACAACTAGTTTATGTATATTTAAACTAGCCGTGTCTTCAACTCATCTCTTCGTTGGACACGCCTCCCATCAAACCTACACTGGAGAACATTTCCCATGTTCTTCGCTGTATTCGGTGCAAAATTTCGTCCCGATTGAAGTCGATTGCATCAAAGATAAGACAATTTCGAGAAGTCAAGCTTTGTCATCATGCATAAATCCAGATTTTTGACAGCTACTTAATCCACACCTCATAAATCCAGCGTTGATCAGGGGCTGGTATTGACAACAAAATAAGTATAGACCCTCCCACATTTTTCATTCATAATTGTTTCATACTAGATTGACATATGCAGTGACGAAGCCAGCAATTTGGCGAGAGGTGACACAATTCACGTTATTGTGATATAATTTCTTCTTCAGCTATGGACAGTACAAAAAAAAGTAACAGAAAATTTTCAATAATATAGAAGAAAATGGTTATTAGTTAGAGTAACATATATGAAACGAAGCAGTAGATTGTGCTTGATTCGATATAAAACCGTATGAGTCTGGTTGTATTCTGGCAGATCATTTCATGAGAGGATCACATCGTAGCTACTCTAACAAATGATTTTAACAAATAAAACTCACTACATGAAGAAAATTATAGAATTAATCATCATAGAAATTATGATCGAAAAAATCTGTATCAAATATAAAATACCACATATCCAGAACTTCCCAAGCAATTCAAACTCAAAGCCTTCAAGAGGATTTCCTTTCACCATGGCCAGCAAGAAAGATGCTGCAGAGAATTTAACTTCGAGGTATGCTTTTCAGCACAATCAATTTGAGTCACCTTCAGTACAGGTTGATACAGTGAATACAATAGCATCACCGTAATAGAGGAAATGTAGAAATCCCACATTCTAATTGTACATATTGCCTGAGGAGAGTACCTAGACCCTCCATGTTTTTTTTTTCGGTTGTACTCCTCTCGTCCCTTAGCGCAAAACATGCAAAAAAAAAAATCAAATATTTAAAACAGAGGAATCTTAAATGCAGAAAAGGGATAAAATTAGGTTGCAAGATACAATCCAAAAACAACTCTAATCCTTGCGAATTACATAATACTTGTCCACCCAAAACACTAAAAACTAATTTTGCTCACAAGCCACTTTTTTTAATTTTTTTTGGATTTTTTTAGGGGGGGCAAGTGCCCCCCATGGTCCCATGTACCTTCGCCTCTGGCAGGAGATGATCAAAACATTTCTGGAGCCGGAAAATAGTTCATCGGAAAGAGCGATCTGGAATTGGCAAGGTGCTCCGGTGACTACTTTTACTGAGGAAGAAGTGGAGAAATTTAGTGCTCCATTCCTCAATGCTTTGATAGGTAAATTTTCTCACGGACGTCCCTCAATTCGTGCAATACGAATGATTATCTCTGGATTTGGTCTTAGAACTGCGTTCACAGCTGGTTTTATGGATCATAAACAAATTCTTCTCCGATTTGGATATGTTGAGGACAGAAATCGGGTCTTGTTGAGGGAGTTCTGGGATATTGGAGGGTATCAGATGCGTGTGTTTGGTTGGACGCCGTATTTTCGAAGTGATGTCGAGCCTAACATCGCCCCAGTATGGATTTCTCTTCCAGATCTTTGTTATATGATCAGGAGCCAAATTTTGATATTGCTCGTATGCTGGGGAAACCTTTAATGGCTGATAAGGCGACATTGGACCTTTCATTGCCCAAGCGAGGCTCGGGTTTGTGTTGAGATTGACTTGTTGAAACCAATCCCGAAACAAGTTTGGGTAATGTTGGGGGAGGTAGGATTCTGGCAGCTCATCGAGAGTGAGTATATTCGTGAATATTGTGGGCATTTTATGCGCAAGGGACACTCTTAGTCAAATTGCCGTGTCCTTCTGAGAATAGTAGTAATCATGCTGAAGCTCAAGTTAATCAGAAGGTAGTCTGGGCCAAACCCAGGCCACAGTGGAGAAACGTGCAGAAGGCTCCTGCAGCACAAACTGACCTCAGAGCTCATGTTTTGGATCTGGAGAAAGCTGTGGCCGAAAATGTTCCGGTGGCCCTTACTCCTTTCCCTAAAAATTTGGACGAAGCCACTATTAGCAGTATTCAGGCATCCATTGCTCAAACGCTGGTAGAGGCTGAGAAAGTTAATGATATGGTGCAGAAGCTGCTTTCAGAAGGAATTGATGTGCCTGGTTCCCAGAAGCATCTGGCTACTAAAGGCAAATGTGTATTAACAGAATCGTGTAGTGAAGGGTCAGGAGGGTCCTTCTCTGTCTCTACTAGCATGAATTCAGAGTAGTCCCACTCAGCAGAGGGGATCTTGGGGGCTGTTGAGGATAAAGATTGTGAGGCTGCATTTTCTGATATTGGAATTGATGCTAAAACACTACTTCATAGTGTGCGGGGGTCTGATGTTGGAATTGTTGAACCAATTGCATTGTTAGAAGCCAATATGCCAAAGAAGGTGGATATTGCCAAAAGCTCCAATCTGTCAGTATCTGATGGTACGCTGGGAGACATCCAGCAAGGTTTGGGTGGGTCTCCGCAATGTAGTGGGACAGTGATATCAAGGATGTGTCGGGAGTTATAATGGACCAGGTTGGTAAAGCTGATCAGGATAGATGTAGCTGTGCTCCAGATCATATATCTGTCAACCCGGACATTTCTGTAACACATGATGATAATGAAGCATATCTCCCCCAAAATGTAGTTGAAGATATTTGTGTGTAGGAACTAGAAGAATTGGGCACTGGGGTGACTGAGGAGGCTCCTAGATTGGCTAAAGATAATGAGCTGGAAACTGATGCAGGTTACAGAAATAGTTTCTTTGATAATAACCCTGAGGGGGATATAGAAGAAATCAGCGACTCTAAAATTAATGTGCTCCAGGAAGTGGGAAATGTACCCCTTCGAGGGAGGCCAAAGAAAACATCAAAATGTTACTCTACACGATCTACTATGAATTGGACTTCTTGATTCTTACTGAACCAAAGATTCGTCATGACAGATTAGGGGTACTGCTCAAAAAGTTAAAATTTGATGAAGGGATTTCAAATTGTTCGGGTCGTATTTAGATGCTCTGGAAAAATAAAATTGACTGCTCTCTTTTTATTGACTTGCCTCAACTACTTGTGATGCAGATTTTATTTCGAAATAGTTCAGAGCGCTGTTTTGTTGGTGGCGTGTATGCAAGTTGCACTCGAATTGGTCGACAGAGTTTATGGTAAGACATGAGAACTGTCTGCCAATCTCTATCAGAGCCTATTTTACTTGGTGGAAACTTCAATTCGGTTATTTATGCTAAGGAGAAACAGGGTGGTCGACCGGTTGCTCTGGGTTCAACCCCAGATTTCATAGATGCTATTAATAATTGTAGTCTTTCTGATGCTGGATATGCAGGATACGAATTCACTTGGTGTAATAATCGTCAGGGTCCTGCGTGGGTGTACAAAAGACTGGATATAGTGTTGTTGTCTGAGAGATGGGTTATTGAAGTTGCCAAAGTTCAGGTCACACATCTACATCGCGGGATGTCTGATCATGCTCGATTGTTGCTTACAATGCAATCGTCAAGTCCTAGAGTACCAAGCCGATTTCAATTTAATCGGTTTTGGCTCCAACATCCAGATTTCTTGAGAATGGTGAAAGAGGTATGGGAAACTGAGTGTCTGGCCTCAAACCCTGTGTATGTGTTTTGTGGTAAGTTAAAGCTTTTACGTAAGGCTCTCCGGGTCTATAATAAAGCTGTCTATGGGGATATCTTTGAGAAGCTTAAAACTCAGAAATGAGAATGAAGGAATTGGAGGTTTTAAGCGACTATTCGGACTCTGATAGTGATATTTCAGCATATACTGAGGCTAAAAAAGAGTATGAACAGAACGTTATAGCAGAAGAAATATTTTGGAAAGAGAAAGCTCGGATTAAATGGTTGGAAGAGGGGGATAAGAATACGACCTTTTTTCATCGTACAGTAACCATGAGAAGATATAATTCTACACGTCTCTCCTTCCCAACAACTGATGGTGGGGTTATTCCCCCAGAAGAGATTCCCAAATTAATGGTTGATCGCTACACCGAGATGATGAGGGCTGAAGATTTAGTAAATTCTACTAAACTGTTGGAAAATATTCACTGTCTGGTAACTGAGCAGATGAATTATGCACTGATGCAAAGGTCAGAAGTGGAGGAAATTAGGGCAGCCATTTTCTCTTTGAGTGGAGAGAGTGCTCCCAGATCAGATGGATTTTTAGGGTCATTCTTCCAGCATTGCTGGGATATCATTGCTGCTGACTTGGTTAAGTTGGTACATCATTTCTTTGCTGGTCATGAGTTACCTAGAACTATTACTTCAACGCTTATGTGCTTGGTGCCTAAGGTGGCAACTCCCAGCAGTATGTCTGACTTTCGTCCGATAAGTCTTTGCAACTTTGTTGGCAAAGTGAAGGTGTTGGCTGCTAGGCTGGCTGTTATTCTGCCTCATATCATCTCACCTCAGCAAAGCGGGTTTGTGAAGGGTCGCCTAATCTCTGATAATACGCTCCTGACTCAAGAAATGATTCACTCTCTGGATGGGAAGCAGGGGGGCTTTAATGTTGCTATTAAATTGGATATGGTGAAAGCTTTTGACAGAGTGTCCTGGATCCACCTTATTCGGGTGCTTCGGGCATTTGGTTTTTCTAAGACTTTTATAGATGCTGTATGGAGAGTGATATCTCAAAATTGGTTCTCTATTCTATGGAATGGTCAAACTCATGGTTTTTTCTCAGCATCGCGCGGGGTCAGACAGGGGGACCCCCTCTCTCCTGGCCTCTTCGTTATAGCATCAGAAGCATTGAGTAGGGGCTTGAATCAATTGATTCTAGAAAAACCGTGGTGCTCCTATCAGACTACGAGAGGTTGTGATCGAATTTCTCATCTGGTTTTCGCGGATGACTTAATACTATTCTCTGAAGGAACAAAAAGAGCTATTACTGAAGTGTTTTCGTTGCTGAGAGAATATGAGCTGGTGTCTAGTCAGCAAATAAACCCATCCAAGAGTTCCTTCTTTATATCAGATAAAGTCTCAACTGAGCAGATTGCAGACGTTACCTCCTGGTCTGATATATCACATAGCTCTCTCCCACGGGTGTATTTAGGGGTTCCTTTATACAAAGGAAGGAAGAAGGCAAGCTTGTTTGTTTTTTCTTTGATACCGAAGGCAAAGAATAGAATTGATAACTGGAGTAACGGATTTTTGAGTATGGGGGGGGGGGGAACTGATCTTGATTCGGCATGTTTTATCCTCTATTCCTATCTATCAGTTTATGTCCTTATTCCCGAGCAAGATTGTCATAAAGCAGCTGGAATCTATCTTTGCCAAATTCGTGTGGGATGACAATGGATAGAAAAGATGCCACTAGACATCATGGAAACAGATATACCTACCTTTGGACGAAGGGGGGCTGGGTATTCGAAGACTTTATGATATTTGTGTGACAACTTCGATGAAGTTGTGGTGGCTTTTATTCAAGGGGGTTCTCTCTGGACCTCTTTCATGACAAGAAAATACGGGCAGAGAGCTGCACTCACTACTGGTGTAAATTCTTGGAAAAAGCTCCCACACATGGAGGAGAATGCTGGAAATAAAAGGGGTTATGACTGATAAAATTCACTGGATTATCGGTAATGGTAGCTCAGTAAACCTCTGGTATGATAAATGGCTCCTGGGGCATGACTTAAGTGGATTTGCCTCTCTCAACAGCAATGTATATCTGGTTCAAAACATAATTGCACATGAAGCATTGGACCTTTCCGGATTATCACTTCCTAGCTAGTAAAGCAGTCCATCCTTGCAGTAGAAAGGATCTCTGGGGATGACAGACCAATATGGACCCCTTGTAAGGAAGGATCCTTCAGCTTCAAGAAAGCATGGGATTGTATTCGTCTCCGGGCAGAAAAGAGTAGCAGGTTCAAGCAAATCTGGGATTACTTTGTTCCTGCAAAGGTCAGTCTATTATTATGAAGTGCTCTGCACACAGCTTTGTCTGTTGATAAGAATGTACAACGATGGGGGTGTTATTCTAGCATCTCGGTGCGACTGCTGCTTGCTAAAACCACAAGGGGAATCAGTTGAACATCTGCTAGTTTCTGGGGAATTGGCCTGTACTGTCTGGCAATATTTTGAAGCAAGGCTTAACATCTTAACTGATGACGACTCTCTGGAGAAAAAACTTATGCAGTGGCAGTCAACATCTGGTGGGAAAGTCATCTCTTATTGCAGGAAAATCATCCCACTGGTAATATGTTGCTGTATTTGGAAGCATAGGTGCCAGATACGATATGATGACATCTCTCTAAGCTTTGGACTTGTGATCACTATTGTACAAATTCTGTCAAGGGACATTTTGGCTCATAGCAAAACATATCCACCTATAAGGGATGAAGAGAATGAATTATTGATGGCTGCTGGACTTTCTCTGCCTGATTCTCCTACTATTATCGGTCGCAAAGTGTGGACAGGTCCTATTCCCTTGCTCTTAGATTGACACTAGCTTGGAAGTATTCTACTGTGAGTACTGCTACTGGAATAGGTGGAATTGTCCGGAATCATGAAGGCAAACTGGTTGAAGCATTTTCCATTGGAAGTGGCCGGAAGATAGACGATTTGGATGTTCTCCAACTCTATGTGCATCGCTATCATGTTTACGAGTTCACTCTGGAAGTAGAACTTCCGAGATTGCTTCAATATTTGATGCATACGGTAGATAAATATCCCTAGGAAGTCTATGTAAGATCTATAAAGATGCGTACTCTCCTTAATCAAGCTACTCATATCAAACTCCTGCCCACTAGCTTGAAGTATTTGAAAATTGCGGTGGCTGTAGCAAAATGGGGACTAGAGAATGGCGATCACAATTTCTTTGATGAAGAAGAGCTACCAGATCGTACAAAGCAGCTGCTGCATCAGTGTGTGAATGAATATCAGCTAAGAAGATGAGCAACTCAAGTTGGAAGCCTCGACTACACTGGATCCCTAAATTGGATCTGTATGTGGTCTTAAACTGTTTGGAGGTGTTTGCGCAATGAGTAAATACCTCTGGCAAAGTCAAATGGATGAACTGTGGTGAGCTGGTGAAACTTGGCATTTCATTCTCTTCCAGGAGGGATCCATAAAACCACTAAGCACAAAAATCCCCAGAGATGTAGCTACCACAGCTGCACATCTCCGGACAGAGGTATTTGCTGCTATATTTCTCGAATTGCTGGATGATATTTGCATCTTCTTCTTTTGTCGCTTTTTTGATGATGTCTGCTTGTTATTGGATGACTGTTTTAACTGGTATCATGATCGAGAGGGAAGAGATGGTAGTCATACCAGTTTAGACTAAGGACAGAAGATGTGCTAAAATGCCACTGAAGAACAGGAGGGATGGAGAACCAGAGCAGCCAGCCGCATGATAGTGGTCATGCTGTGGAGGGGTCAAAAAGGTTGGGGACAGCAGCGTCCAGTTCCAAAATGCTGCAGTACCTGGAGGAGTTCTGGTGAATACAAAAACTGACTATAATGAGCACAAGACTCAAAGCAGAAGGCTTCCACTCAAAAATCAGAAAAGGATCCGATTAGAATGAGCACAAGAATCAGAGTGGAAGACTTCCCCACTCAAAAAATAAGAAAAGGATGGATACAGCCCAAAATGAACACAATGTTTCCTGATTGTAATTCTTGGATTTTTGATTTGTTCCTTTACCTTTTTTTTTTATTGGGCATAAATTGTAACAAAATTTTAGTGGAAGATGACCGTCTAATTTAAAATTTAAAAAATAAAATAAAAAAAAGAAATGATCTGCATATAACCTTCTTTCTTTCTTTTATTATTACCAACAAGTCCTACGTTTGTCCCAACTTGTCCTCCCGACTTCCGTCTCCGAGGTTGGCAAACACCGATTAGGGCTTGATGGCTTCTTCGTCAAATCACAAAATCCTTCGACGCTGTCCGCAAATCTCTTCTTCTTCTTCCGATTGGTCGAACCTACCGCCGGATCTACTCCAATCCATCGCCTCAGCCCTTCGGAGCCTCGCCGATTACATCCGATTCAGATCTGTCTGCCGGAGCTGGAACGCCGCCGTTGAGATTGCCTACCGTTTCCTCCCTCGAGAATTACCATGGCTTATGCTCCCATTCACTTCCTCCTCTTACAAGCAGCAGCAGCACCGGGGCTTTTTCAATCCCTTCACAAATACCCACCACCGTTTGTTTCTGCCGGAGGTTTCACCAGACCACCGCATCGTTGGATCTTCCCCGTCCGGCTACTGGGTCATCACGGACGGATACCCTGAATTGATCGCCATCAATCCCCTCACACGGGAGAAGTTTCTTCTTCCGCCGTTGACATCCTTCCCAATAGTCGACGCATATAACTTGTCATTTTCACCGAAACGATACATGATAAGGCCTTTGGAATTGATTCTGACTCGCGATTCTCATGACCCAAGCAAGTTTTTAGCTTTTGCGACGCCTAACGCTTTTTCGGACCTGGCTTACTGCAAACGGGGCGATGTGGTGTAGAGAAGCGTCTGTGGAACTCGGGAATATCGTAAGTCCGCAATCTGGTTCAGAGGAAAACTTTATCTTGTTGATACATGTGGGTCACTGGCCATATGTAAATTCAGCCATCATCAGGACGACTCGCCGCCGGTTGTGGAATTTATCAAAGTTGCACAGGATAAAGTAGTCAGAGAGTTCGTAATGGTTTATTTGGTGGATGCCATGGACGAATTGCTCATGGTGAGAAAATATTTTGAACCGAGAGAAGGGAAATTTGATGTCTTTAAGTTTGATTGGAGCTCCGAAGAATGGAGGGCCATGGCAAGTTTGGAAAATCGAATTTTATTCTTGTCACCGCAGTACTCATTTGCTGTTTCCAGCGATTCTTATCCAGGTTGGGGGAAAGAAAGTATAGTTTGGTTTAAATCTGATTATTGTGTAAGGGAGACGGACAGTTGTGAAGGAGATTTTGAGGCCGTAATATTCAAAATGTCTGGTGGATTGATAAAAGATGTGGCTCCATTTTACAATGGGAAGTTACTCTATCCAATCTGGTTTGCTCCAAGTATTGATCTCCCTATATCTATTGCAGATTTCTTTTCTGGACTGATGTAGTAAGATAAATCAAATTGAAGCTGTTATGTGGGGATTTATGGATTGATTTAGTTTTCTTTTTCTCATGTGGATTTGTTGAGTTTTTTTCATTGTGATAGTGAATTTAATTGGAAGTTTCTCCTCTTATTATGACTTTTGTTTATGGTTGAGTTGAGTTATGAAAATCATCCCTTCTCTTTGTTTGGGTGGAAGTACATTATCTGGGTTCCTGCTACTTACTTTACTCCTAATTGTGCTTGAAACTACTTGCTAATATGAGCTCCAGGAAGATATAGCTAAAAATATTCACACCCAATTTCTATTTGTATATTTCCTCACAAAAATGCGTAATCTGAATATTGTGATTTTGATAGTATGTTAAACTATTATTGTGTATTTGGTTTGGGTATTGTTAGTCTTACCGAATTTTTCATATCTAAAAGATCGGTAAATGTTCTTTTTCGGGAAAAAACAACTTCTTTTTTTTGGTCGAAAGTGATTTTTATTCCATCATTTTGAAAATTACATCGTACGAAATTGTCCTGCTCATAATTTTGAGTCCTTTGTAAATGATACACTACTTATCTACTAAAACTCCAAGTAATAGTTTGTTATTTGTACCAACTACATGTTCAAATAGCTTGACACTTATCCAATCCATGAATTTAGCTGTGATTGAGGTGTCAACCTCCCTCTTGCTTGTAGCCAATGATGCACCGAGATTTTTATGTGGTCTTATATATATCTTGATTCCCCTTCCTCAAATCTGATATCTGGATCAAACCTGATGTTGTTTCTGTTCTTCCAGATCGCCCAGATTGCAGTCTGTCATATTGCATTTGCTAGTTCCTTCTTGTTTGTTGTTTCCTTAGTCCAGACTGATAAATTTCACGGACTTCCACACACTGATTTTGAAAAGAGCTTCTTACTGATACTAAAACTTTTAAGTAGTCAGCTAATTGGAAGGTTTGGTGAAGCTCCTGCACGGTCATCACCAAATCGCTTCTTTATTAAAGCCTATAGCCTCTTATGGTTACGAGTTATTTGCTTCTGCAAAATGGTATGGTTGTTGCTCATTGAGTTATATAACAATATGACATCAATGTATAAAGTGATACAAACAGTTTTAAAACTCTGTTGGTTCCAGGTAGGAAACGGCAGAGCTGTATTTCATTTGCTTCCTAAACTGTTTTAAACCGGTGGTAGGCTACGGAGGCCGAGATTAATTCTTTTATAAAACCTGTGGATCCTTAACATTTCTCGTAGTACTTTGTTGAAAAGCTAATTCTGCCTGTGTTATAAGTGATGGATGACCTACGTGATTGAATTGTGAAGTTGAGGAGGAAATAAACAATGTAAAAAGGAGTGTTGAGAACGAGACCTGAGAGGCTCAGAATGGGATCTGAGTGGCATGAAACGAGACCTGTATGTCTCGGGTATCGCGAGACCTGCGTGGCTTGGATAGTCCAGGCCTGTGTTGGCCACGAACTTATGAGTGGCTGATCAGTGAGCCGGAGCGACCGAAATTTGGAATTCTTCTAACTGACCTACATATGACCGTGGATGAGTTAGTTATTGTTTAATGCTCTTGTATGCTTTTGACTTTGAATGAGTTGAGCCTTTGTGCCGTAATTATTTTCCAGTTTGGTCGTTTAGACCGCTCGCCTAAGCACTAGTATGTTATCCTTCGCCTTACTCGAATTACCGCTTAGGCCATTTAAAAGCCTGCTTAAGCGGGCGACTAGGCTGCTTAGGCGCGGAACGGGCTCTGACCGTTCAGGATCCGCTTAGCGCTTTCTTGAGCACTGGTTTTGGCAGAACTAACGAATCTAAGAGATTTTCTGGTTTTCTTTCTATGTTCTGCCATGAAAGTTCTCTATCCATATGTGACATTTGGGTGAATTCTTAATAACATGCATGGGTGAGTTTAGTAGCAAGGATTATGTAGGATATAGTAGGATGAGATTTAGTGGGATAGAAAATTGCATTATCCGTTTAGTAGCCATGATTATGTAGAATTTTAGGGATTTAGGTTATAGTGTAATTTTAAAATATAGTAAATCATAAATTCTTAAAATCCTACCTAATTCGGCCGACTAAACGTATGATATATTTTCTCATCCTACTAAATCCTATCCTATTATATCTCACTAATTTCTCCTACTAAACCCACCCTAAATGTGAGGAGGTACGACCCTAGCTTTAAAACATTTGAAGATTTGATATAGTTAGCAATGACGGATCTAGTCAAAAAAATTGGGCCTGGGCTAAAAGTTAAAGGCCCAATTTTTTATTAAATAATATAATAATAAAAAATTGGGACAAGTTTCGGTGATATGATTTTATACATGCATTTTCAATTTTGGAGATTAGGATTGTCCGTTGACGAAATTGGGCGCATCATTAGAAAGCATATACATAGGAGATTATAAGCCCCATATTTAGTTTCGGTTCCGGCGACGAAGTCGTCGGAAATTTCTAAAACCCTATTTAGGACTACTTAATCCAAGGGAAAATGTGAACCTTCCGTTAAACAGTGATAACGTCATCGGAATATCACCAAAACTTGAACATATTCAATTCTATGCATAAGTTTTTTAACGATATGTCCAATTCCGTAAACGGGCAACCCTAATGGTCGGAATTGAAAATCTTGTCTAAAATCCCGTTCACCGGATTCTGCACCTAAAAAATATTAACAAAATATTAAATATTATAAAATAATTCGAATCAATTTACTAGATAAATCAATAATAAAATGACTAAATACATCGTTCATGGCGACCACTTTATAAAATTCATCGATAACAGAATTAATATTTATGTTACTAGATATTTCTCGTTCGATGTAAACAATCATCGAATTTGAAAGATATTGATTTTCCATTCTATTACGAATAACAGTTTTGACCCGCTTCATAGGTGAAAATGCTCGTTCGGTTGTTGTAGTAGTAACGGGAAGAGTCAAAATATTGCGGATCAATATGTCGATCAAATGGTAATCTTTTGCCTTATTTGTCTCAGTCAATCTCTAACACAACTCAGAAATATTCGATAAATCTTGAAAGCTGTCATGCAAAAGTACATCATTCTTGTAATGTTGCAATTGAGTTCTCAAATTGTGTAACTCCTGCTAACAAAAATCATCTCGGTAAAACTCTTCAGCCAGACTACAAATACGATCAACATTCAATGATTTAAACTTCTCTCTTGGATCCAAAGAAATACGAAGCTGGAGAAGTTTAACTGTATCATCAGGAAATCTATAGCTTATCTTATCCAGTTGACATTCTATCGCTGTATGAAACAATTCAGCTCTATAATGATACTCAACTGTGACAACGGTTACACCCACCTCAGAATCTGTATGCAAATCAGTCATAATTGATATTGCAATACCATTACGTCTACAATACGTCTTTGCTAATAGGATAATAGAATCAAACTCATCATTCATCAATTCTTTAAGTAACTCTTTTGAACTAGAGATAAAACTCATTGCAATCAATATATCAAGAGATTTACACTGCAAAGATAGACAAAGCATATCTGTCACTGCAAGAATCTTGTGCATCATATGTAAGATGAACACAAATTCAAAGGTCCTTATCAATTTCAAAT
>JAOYMZ010052527.1:0-13848 GCA_025802335.1 Pinguicula primuliflora | reverse complement strand
AAGTATGTTGATTGCACAAAATGCATATTGTAAAGGTACTTAATATTCATCATGAAGACTTATAGAGAATAAAATTATCATCTTCATATGAGAATTAAGTTGAGCAAGGTATCAATGAGAGAGAGTTCGTGCTTTGGCTTATTGCGAGTAAATTTAAATTTTTCCCCTGTGGTATGACATAAATTCAATTTACTCTCTTGTGGTTTTAAAATTCTAATTTACCCCCTGCGATATCTAAAAAATTAACCCCTGCGTGTTATGCACTCGCGGGAGGTGAGAGTGAGCATGGAAAAATTAAATATAAAATATTTTTTACCCCTAATAATTTAATTAATATTTTTTTTTTGAAATTAACACATTAAATTTACAAATTAAAATAACGTACAAATGTGTTAAATTAACTTATTAAAATTAAATTACAAATATACCTGGTTGCTTCACAGGAATCAGACTTCCATGAATTCTTTTAACAGAAAAGAGCTTTTTATTGATGAATAAGCAGGGGCGGATCCAGCGTGGTGCTTGGGGTAGCCCAGCACCCCCAGTCCGCCCCCAAAAAAATCAACAGGTGAGAACAAGGAAAACTGCACCAAAGTTGTTAAATGAGAGAAGTAAGCAGATGAGTAAGGTGTTTGATTTGTAAGCTTCTTGGTGTAAAGGTTTGAATAGAAAAAATATTTGTAAGAGAAGGAGAGTTGCAGAATAATAGTTGCAGACCTCCCCTCCGGTGGCAAGAAAAAGAAGAAGGAAAAGTCAAGAAACAATAAATTTAATGTAAAAAAGTCAATGCATTGGGAAGGTGTTTTTATCATGGGAATAATTTAATATTTATAATAATATATATATAATATTTATAATTATATATATAATGATTCATACCTAAATACTAGTGATAGCGTAAATGTTTAATAAATTTAAATTTTTATATTAATTTTAAATAATAATAATTATTTATTAAGAATAGTTCTATTTATAATTATTTATTTTATTATTTATTAAATTACAAGTGAATCTTAATTTACGATACGATCAACTAAGCAAGAAGAATGTAGTTATCGACCCCATTACCAGTAACGTTATTTTTTTTGCCGGTAACGTTACGTAAACCCTCATATCAAAAAAATTCGGTACGGTACGATATTGGTACAAATTGAAGGAAACTGAGTTTTCGGAGGCAAAAAATTCGGAAAAACCGACGGAAATTAAGTTTTGTCTGGTATCGATTATCGACGCATTACGGTACCGATAACTGTACCGTAATTCCCGTACCAAGAATTCTCGGTACGGTAACTGTTCGGTACGGTAAGATAATGTACCGTTGACAGTCCTACTTATTTGCGCATTTTATATTAACTACGTTTTTTATAATTTTCATATGAGCACTCCAGACTTCAAGTTCTGTATCCGCCCCCGTGAATTTCCCCTTTGGTCTCTACGTTGAATCTCCATTCTCACTACTCTGAGTTCGCCCACATACCTCAAATACCTCCATTTATATAATAGGGACGAACAAGAGAGGAATTTCAGTTTTGTCTGAAAGCGACGCCCTCTTCATTTCAGCATATCAATCAATCAGAACCAGGATTACTTAGTGGAATTTTTTTGTTGGGAAAGTTTTAAGGCTTGAATTGAACTTGGTGAAATGGTTCAGGCATTTCAACGAGCGACTGGGAGGATGTTGCTTCTAGAGTGGATACGACACCTCAAATCAGCAGATCAATTATCGATAGATTATGCTGTTGGAGCATTTTAGATTGGTTTTTTGAGTTATTGCTCTTGATATGGTTGGTTTTAGAATGCGGTGATTAACTTACTCATTATTTCTGGTTGGTTTTAGCTCCTTCCATACATGAATTTGATGCTTACATCTTTAATGGAGATAATAGTAGCACTTAAGATGTTTATGGCAATTAGAATGGTATTGGTGAGTCTTTTGGCAATAACCAAATGTAGGCTATGTATGATGATCATGATGGAATGGCTCGCTATTATGCCGTGATTCACAGTATGTTATCCTTAGATCCATTCAAAGTAATTTTTGTTTATTGGCTTGGGCAATAGCCCTTTATTTAACAATGCACTGATTTTTCTTTGGCTTGGGGAAAAACCTCTTACTACATATGTTGAATATCTTCCTATGCCTGTTGTGATATATGGTTAAAAATATGGTTTAGGGTATTTGTTGTGCTTATTCCTCTGTTATGCTATATCATTTTTATGGAAGGATCTAGATAGTAAATTTGTTCGAAAACAAGCATGAAGTATGTTGATTGCACAAAATGCATATTGTAAAGGTACTTAATATTCATCATGAAGACTTATAGAGAATAAAATTAACATCTTCATATGAGAATTAAGTTGAGCAAGGTATCAATGAGAGACAGTTTATCGTGCTTTGGCTTATTGCGAATAAATTTTAATTTACCCTATGTGATATTACATAAATTTAATTTACTCTTTTGTAGTTTCAAAATTTTAATTTACCTCCCTTGTGATATCTAAAAAATTAAACCCACGTGTAATGCACTCACGGGAGGTGAGAGTGAGCATGAAAAAATTAAATATAAATTATTTTTTTACCCTAATAATTTAATTAATATTTTTTTCTAAAATTAACACATTAAATTAACAAGTTAAAATAACGTACAAATGTGTTAAATTAACTTATTAAAATTAAATTACAAATATACCTGGTTGCTTCAGAAAAATCCGACTTCCATAAATTCTTTTAACAGAAAAGAGCTTTTTATTGATGAATAAGTGTGCATATTACAGATTTGCTTCAACTAATTACATCGGAGACTTAAAAAAGAATGAATAATGCTATTTATATATTTTTTCTTGACACTATCACTAAACATTCGCATGTGATACCATTATAATAATATGAGAAAAAGAAAAAAAAATGGGAAAAGAGGTGACATGTATGGTGCCACATGTGTATTTAGTGATAGTGTCAAAATAAAATGTATGAGTAGCATCATTCAAACAGAATTGCTCAAGTTTTTGCTGTGTTCGTCAAGTGATGATTAGCGGTAAATCCTCCAGATCCAATTCTTGAATGCACCTGCAGGCCAATCTTTGCTGATTATTTTCAGCCCCAGTCTGCAGCTTTGAAGTATTTTTCTTCAAGAATCCATTCCCGTTCCAACAATTTCAAAAAATGCATAGTTCCCGTTCCAACAATTGAAGTATGGTTCCGGTTCAAGACTTCAATGAATCAAATTCAGATCTTCCAAATAAACTATAATAGTCATCCACATACTGTCAAAGAAAGAAGACATTACGACAAAAATTTCCGTGTCTATCACTCACCAACTGTCCGATGATAGACGAATCATTCTGAACACCTTCTCGGTTGATGTAGACGGATACGACTTTGCTAGGTGGGGCAATTTCGAAGAAGAAAGGAAGAATTTTGAAGAAGGAAGAATCTCAAGGAATATTTTTTTGGGAGGAAGGGTTTTGAGAAATTTTATTAAATTTTTAATTATTTTTACTGAATAAGGGTAGTTTAGTCTTTAAATAAACAATTTTAGATTAAAAAAATTAGGAGGGCGTGTTGAAATTTTTTAGAAACTATAAGGAGATAAGTTAGAATTTTAAAATCATAAGAGAATAAATTAAATTTATGTCATACCACATGGATAAATTGAAATTTACTCAGAATTCATTTCCTTCGACTTTCCTTTGAGTCGTTTCGTGATGGAGAAAATGAAAGAAATTTTGTTTCCTTCGCACAAATCTCAATCGGCTCAACAAGGGGTCAAGTCGGTTACAAAAGGAAGAAAATTCTCCTTTTTTCATTTCACCGACAAAGTTTTTTTTAATATGGTGAAGGAAACTTCATCCCCACGGAAATAATCTCTCCATCCTATTGAGGGGTGAGGGTATGATTGCGTACATCTTACCCTCTCCAGACCCTATCTAAGGGCGAGATTTACTAGGTATGTTTGGTTTGGTTTGATTTTAAGGAAACTTCATCATCCTCACTACGAAGAAAAGAAAGGAATTAAATGAAAATGGACTCGATTAAATTTAGTTGGGCATGGGCATCTAAAAAAAACTAATTTAATTGGACTTAAAGAAAAGGTAAATAATGGGAGCAACTTTTGGGTTTAATTAAATTGGATTTTTTCTACGAAGCCTAAATAAGAAAATTGAAGGTTAGGTTATTGGGCCTAAAAGGTAAGTTAAATGGGCTTCATTCAATTGAATATTAAATCGCAAATTGGGTCATAGTGATGTTTAGGCCCAATCTACAAATAAAGTTATTGGCCCAAAAGAAAATTGGTCATTTCTTTTAAATTGTAAATCGGGCCATAAAGTGTTTGGGCCCATTATGCAAAGTAAAAGAAAATTAAAGTATTGGACTAAAAGAATAGTATTGTGTCTCAAAAGAAAATAAAGGACTTTTGAATTTTTGCCCCATTGTGTTTTGTTTTTTTATTGCAAATTGGACCATAAAGAATTTAGGCCCTGCAAAATAAAGTTATGATTCATTTATTTTTTCTTTTGGACCACTAAAAGGTTATTGGACCGTTGGGCCTATCGAGTATATGAGAATTATTGGACCTTTATTTCTTTGGACAGATAATATAGTTGGGCCATTTATTTGGGTCATTATAGTTTTGGGCTATTAATCGGGTCACACCATTTTAATTAAATTAGTTTAGGCTTGAACATATTTGAGCCTGAGCTAATTAATTAAATAATGTTGGGCCTGTCCATTCAGGAAAATTAATTGGCTCATTTGGTAATAATTTAATTATTTTGGAATCTGGTCAATTTATTAATTTAAATTGAATGAGGTCAGATTTCATGTTTAATTAAAGTATACACTAAAGTTATATATCAATATATATACATGCGGAAAATAGTTGACTCAAAGGAAGATTATATTTTGGCTGAATATTATTAACATGATAAATGATGATATTAAAGGATGATTCATGCATTTAGTAGAGGACGGTCCCAAAGGAAGGCTACTAATGGTCGAATCTCAATATCATGTTTATCACATGGAGTTAATTGATACGGTGTTGACTATCAAGCTATCCATGTATATGACACTTCGGCCCAAAGAAAGTTGTGTCATTGACTGGATTTTGTCGACAGTGCCTTAACTCGACTGGAAATGTCACTTATAGTTGATAAATCAGACCCAAAGGTAGATTATCAATATTGTGCTCGACATTTTCATCAAAGCTGGTTTAATTTGTGATGTTTAGAGGTGAGCATTCTTGGTTCTCATTGAGCAATTTTTTTGCTATTATTGGCTGCATGAATCTAAACTTTGCGGAATGCAATGATGAATCTCCTGCTTTGATGGCAAAAAGTTGATGCCGAAAGAGGTCTATAGAACAAGTGGGAGTGTTAAAATCATATGAGTCTTATGATCTTGCAGTGGAATTCTTGTTAAATATCGAGATGCTAATCCCAAAGGCTTGAATGCCAAACAATTTCTTTATTTCATCGGCGAGCGCTTTTCTAAATCCGAAATGATTGAGAAAGTAGCTTGGCTGCATAAGTTTGTTAAAATACAGTTTAATGGCAGAAAAAATATTAGGGAGCATATGATGAAGATGTCACACATTGTTATTCGATTGAGGGCACTAAAGTTGGACATGAACGAGGATGTTCTTGTGTACCTCGTGTTTGTCTCTCTTTCTCCTCATTTCTCGCATTTAGAAACAGTTTATGGCTCTTTAAGGGAGGCATGAACGCTAATTGAGCTTATAGCTCAGTGTGTTCAAGGAAGAGAGAGACTGCAGTGAAACAAGGTGGATGGTGCTCGTTTGGCGATTTTATTGTGTGGGAATTGAATCTCGAGAATAAAGAAAATGACTAATAAAGAAAGAGGATAGATGATTTTGAGATATTCGAGACTGAAATGCAAGAGTAGCACCTACAGTTTCCTTGGTGTTTCTCTTGCAAATAGGATGACCATGTGGTAAAGAATTGTCTCAAATTCCATAAATGACTTGAGAGGAAAGGTAAACTTTTCGATTTTGTTTGTTGAGAAGTTAATTTGGCTTTAGTACCAATTGATTCCTGGTGAATATATTCGGTTTAACTGTTCACATAGGTACCAAAGTGTAGGACTACATAAGCAACAGTCAGACAATTGATGCTAAAAGACGCATCTATGTGGGGCAATGACATTGTAGTTCCTATGAAGGTAGTGGGTGTTTCGGATTGTTTCTGGACTTTGGTCGTTAACTTGTATTGAAACAAACTAATTATGTACCATCTTTTAGAAGGAATCTGGTTTCATCTTCCCAATTCGTCCAATCAGGTTATTTTAGACAAACTAATTATGTACCATCTTTTAGACAAACTAGTCGTTTCTTGTTTTTCTTTATTTACATTTCATTATTTTGGTTGATTTAAGCTTTATGTTGCACACAGATTATGGAAGAACGATCATGACAAACAAAGTGCAAAAAAAGAAGTGGACAAAGTTAAAGAAATCGTTCAAAACGTGTTTGGTGAATATAATGACTTGTCACCATTGACAAATGCTCAGTCCACCACGTCCATTGGAACTTCAAACTTAGGTTATTTCAAAAAAAATTACATCATAGTGTTTTCTATGTTATTTCTCAATTATCATAACTTGTACTATATTATAGTAGTTATAGCTCATTATGGTGCTGATGAACAGGAGTTTGACTCATACAAGGAACTTGACGAGAAAGTAGGTGGACAGGTATCTTAATGATCCCTGTGAGCCCGACAACCCGATATTTAATATCTTGGCATGAGCGTAAGTTTCCTGTATTGGCGAGGATGGTGCGAGATATATTGGCTATCCTGCTTTCCACCGTATCATCAGAGTCGGCTTTTAGTACTGGTGGGCGAGTGGTAGATCCAAATCGGAGTTCTTTGCTGCCTTCTACAGTTGAGGGTTTGGTATGTGCTCAAAATTGGACGGTCTATTCTTATGGTATTATTACAGATTTTGCCGCGCTCTTTTTGGATGACTATGAGGAAGATCCCGATATGATTGCACTTGATACATGTAACAATAACATATTTGTTCAACTCACTTAAATATTAATATCTATTCAATATATTTATATTTAATTTTAATTAATTCAGGTATCCACGCAGTTCTTGATCGCATTATCAACTCACTTAAATCACTTCGAGTTTAAGTATTTGAGATTATGAACTTCTCTTTTAGTTTTTGAGACATTATGAACATGTATTTGAGATTATGACATTCTCTTTTGTTTTTGGAATTATTTTGGACATGTATTTGAGATTATGACATCTCTTTTGTTTTTGGAGACATTTGGGACATATATTATACCGTAAGCCATCTATATCCTTCTAACACAATAATTGAGAAAAAGAAAATAAATAGAAAATATCTGGTCGGTAACCGACTACCGACGGTTACCGACTACCGACGGTTACCGACTACCGACGGTTACCGACTACCGACGGTTACCGACTACCGATATCCGACAGTAGCTGTAGCGGTAACTATTTTTTCGTTACTGACCAATTTTATCGACCGACCGACACCCTTAAGCAAAGCGCACTCAATAAATAAAGCTATCATCCTTGATGACATTTTAGCTATCTAAAATAGGGATGGAAAATAGATTTTCTTCTTTTTTGGCCCGTACTCAAACCCAAAAGGCCATTTAGTTTAGTTCTTTTTTTTGTTAAGTATTTAGTTTAGTTCTTTGAATTTTGGGTTTGGGTAGGGTTTCAAAATTCCAATATGGATTTTTTAGCCCTGGTAGAGATGAGGAACCAGTTGTCTTCTGTTCAGCTCGTGCTCAATACAAAAAAAGTAGATTCTAGTTTTTTTTTGATAACTTAGAGAATGCTAAATTCAATGTCCTACCGTAATAGCCTGCAAACCACGGTAGGAAGGTAAGCCATACTTGGCATGGCATATATGACAGACTCATGTCACTGAGGGAATTTGAACCCATTACCTCTGAGTGCAATTGTCATTCTTAGAACCACTAGGTCAACCCCTCATTGACACTAAATTCTAGATTTGGTTCATGTTTCAAAATGAAAGTTCTTGGGTCCGTATTCAGGTTAATGGAAAATTATGAAATTGAGCGAATTGTATTTAATGACAACTGTGTGAGTTGTTGCACCTAGAAAAATTGGGCAAATTTTGAATCCTCAAGCCGACTTCCACACTGTCAGCCATAAACTATAGTAATCTTTCTTTATGTGTAAATTTTGGTCTTCTAAAAAGGATGACACGGTATAAAATTGGGAAAGTCAGATACATGGTCATAAACATTGTTTGAGAATGCGGTGTCTAAGCGGCCGCCTAGGCGCCGAAAATGACTTGGTCGTCCCGAATCGGGATTGGGCGATCTGAATTTTTTTTTTAAAAAAAATTGTCTTGCGGCTGGGCGACCTCAAAATGCCTTGAGGCCGCCTAACGCATTCTCGAATACTGGTCATAAATAAAGTTATGACTATTGAGTCTTGACGTTAGAGATGGAAAACAGATTGTCTGTCTTTTAGACCTATACTTATAACCCCAAAAGTGATTAATTTTAGTTTGGATTTGGTTTGGGTTCCAAATGCGAAAATAAAAATTAGAGTATGTATATTTTGTTATGAATGATTCTTTAAATTGGCCTATGTATATAATGGGCTGTAACGTCTAAGTGGATCCGGGTGAGCAATTTCTTGCTCAAATTTCTTGGTCAAATTTCTTTCGGCAACCAACTTCCTCATCTAACATGTGATCACTAATCAATATAATTCCAATTACAAACTTGTCCTTGTCTGACTCCAGCTTGACATTAGGCATGTAATCTTTATGATTCCAATTGCAAAACGTTAGTTTAGTGGATTTTGGGTTAGGTTCGTGTTTCAAAATTTAAAAAAAATGGATTCGGGCTCGGGTTTAATACTAAGAGGACATGTGATGAGCAGATTCTGTTAGATTTAGAACGATTAAACCTCTCCGAGAACATGTCCTCTGATAGGATGAGTTGGAGATGTCATATTATGGCTAGAGATACATAAGACCATATAGGATATTTGTTTGCTTATTAACCTTTAGACTGATAGAAATAAGTGAGACATACTAGTGTATAGGGTGCGTGTAATTGTTTGTCATCTAGTAAGAGTAGAATGCAGTTATGTAGTTTGTTCGTTATCTGTGTAGACTGCTGGCATTCATTTATTTTGGTATGTACGTAGTGCAAGGTTGGATAAGTAGGTATTTCAGTTATACTTGTTTCTCCTTTTATTATTATTATATTATTTTTATTTATTTGTTATTATTATTATTATTATTTAGTTGGGGGTCTACACGGAAACAATCTCCTCATCCTCAGAAGTGGGGGTATGATTGCGTACATCCCACCATCCCTAGACCCTGCCTAAGGGCGATATTTACTGAGCATATTTGGTTTGGTTTGGTTTGGTTTGGTTTGGTTTAGTTTGGTTTGGTTTAGTTTGATTTATGTGGATTGTTAAACCTAGCAAAATAGGAAAACTTTGAATCATCGAATCAACTTCTAAATGGTCATACCATAGTAATGTTTCTATGTGCAAGTGTTGGTCTTCTGAAAAGGTTGATGCAAGTACAAAATTGAGAAACTCATATATACAGGTAATCGTCATAAATAAAGCTACGACTAGTCTTGATTTTATGACATTTTTTAACACAAAACAGAGATGGAAAATAAACTATCGTCTCTTTAGCGGAATAATTGGACAAGTAACCTCCGTGACAATTCAATAATGAAATCTAACCTCCTATTTTATTTTTGATTTACTTTTATTGTTCTTTTACTTAAAAGGTATTAAAAATAAAGGAAGAAAAAAATAAAATACTAAATCGTCTTAATACCTTCTAATCAAGTCAAATCGCCGGAAGACTTTTTATCTCACCGCCAAGAAAAACCTCAACCTCATTGAAAACGAGAAAACCTCGAATCGCCTTCAACACGATGGAAAAATTGTCGAACACGCATACACGAAAACACGTCCAAATTTTTGGTGATCAAATATCCGGCGAGAATGCCTCAAATATGCACACGAACTACTCTTCGCGGGAAGGAGCAACAACAATAGTTTTAAGAGAACTTATTAAAATGCCGCGGGTGGGAAATGGTGCTACGAACGGTACAAAAACGTCGAGAAATATGGGTTTGATGGTGGGAGATGACTCCGGTGGACACATTGCACGTTATTCCCCATCTCGGAATCTTACGGTAGGCATTTTGAATGAAATTTATACATCACGACATGATTATACGACTCCATTAGTCGGGTTTGGAACGGACCCCATATTACCCATCTCCAGTTTTGTTTGATCAATTCTTTAGGAAATTTTGTTTGATTGTGTGAAATATATACACAGGTGCCCATATGCGCTGACGCACCTAAACTGTTCAGCATTCCAACATACCTATCATTGGAGGTCTATGATAACGCGCAAGTAGAGTTCTCAGTGAAGGTAGTGGTGCGTCAGTCCCTGCGAGTTATAGGGGAGATAAAAGAGAGTTTGACAAAATGGGAGCTCGCCCAAATCTGAAGAAGCTGCTTCAGGCATTTATATGGAGGCCCTCAAGTACAGGGAAGTTCACTACAAAATCTGCCTTGTTACATATTACACTCGATCATCTAAATCCCGAGGAGGATATCTGGGATGTAATCTGGGCTTTGAAGCTACAGGAAAACATTAAAATTTTCCTGTGGAAAGTCGCTAGGAATTGTCTATGGACTAATGCCGAGAGGTTCCGTAGAAAGATTGCCCCGTCCCCTCTATGCCCAAACTGTAGTGAACCTGAGATAATTCTTCTTGTCTTGCGCGACTGCAGGAACAGTAGGGCGGTCTGGCAAGCCATGAACTGCTCCTTGCCTGCAGATTTCTGGCTTGCCCAATCCCATCAACCTTGGCTTTTTAACAATCTGTCTGATTTTTCTTTGGCAGGCTGCTGGGGAATCCTTTTCGCTATTGCAACTTGGCACCTTTGGATAGCCCGGAACCAGTTGGTGTTTCAGAGCAAAGAGATCGCTCCAGCTTCCTTACATGCTAGCATTGAGAGTTTATTTCATGAAAACCAGAAAATATTTTTCAAGACTTCATGCCAGAATCAACTGAGAGTCGGTGCTCTTCGCGGCATACCCTTTTGTCCCGCGGTACAAGTGGCGAATGCTAACCAAGCCTTCGACATTCTGTGTTATGCGGATGCCGCTGTCTGCCAGCCATCCTTGGTAGCTGCCATTGGGGGGGTGTTATATGACTCTCAGGGCCATTGGGTGACAGGTTTTGCAGCAAAAATCAGCCCTTGTGCTGTCGTTCTGGCCGAGTTAACTGCCATTTCCAAGAGTGTGGAACTCATTTTGGACAGGAATCTTATGAATGTCAAGATTATGTCTGACAGTCTCGTAGCCATAAACCTGCTCACAGGGAAGGAAGAGAACCTTCACCTCAGATCTAAGGTAACCCAGATAAGGAGTGCCCTGAATAGCTGCACGGGGATTTTTATCCAGTTTATCCCAAGAGCTGAAAATCAAGTGGCAGACATGCTAGCCAAGAGAGGGTTGGGATTGGTAGCAAACGTCTTGCTCACTTACAACGAGGATCCAATGGTGGCTCCCCTTATTTATCCGTTGGCTTATTCTACCACGATCAACGTACCCGGGCCTGTAATTTTCGACCAACCTTGATTGGGTGTAAAACTTTGCACTTATGGCTTTTGCTCTCAGTTGTATTAAAAAAAGATATTTGTTGATTCCGTCATAGTATTCGATTTTTGTCCCGCTACTCAATGCAACACCAGACTTCGTGTAGAATTGGGACCGGATACGAGATTCTGCCATTCAATACGACGAATCGTGGTTAAATCTCTGCTGGTCAATGCTCTCGACAGCCGGTTGTGGAATTGGGACCAGATACTCATGATATCCGTCACTCAATACAACAGTGCTTTTATTCGCAGAATTGGGACCAAAGTATACAGATTTGGGATCGGAGTTATCATTTTTGCAGACCGAAGGTGTCTGTTTGGCCGGAATCTGGCAGGAGTTTGGTTTATCGATTTCAGTGCCTGAGAGAGTTTTTTTTCTTCCGCCCATCTCGTGTTTGTTGAATAAAAAAACGACAACTCGATACATTAGTATTTGTTTTTCATTTGTGGCACCATTATGTGAATTAGTCTAATCCATATGTGAAGACAACCAGTAGTCATACATAAAATGCTATGCTTACTTTTTTATATAAAATTAAATAAGCGTTATAAAACCACATCGTTTTGTGCTATAAAGTGTATTTTCTAAAAAACGATGTCGTTTTATGGTGTTTGGTACCGGTGATGGTTCGGTAACCAATTTTTCGATTACCAAACCATCGGTATTCAATATGGTCAACGGTTACCGAATACGGTTGACACTCCTATTGGTAACCCAAATTTCCCATCTCTCAAGAATCCCTCTCAACACCATGGAAACAATCCCCACACCACATCCCAAACGTGAAATCACAAGGAATCCATGAATACTTACTGCCTACTGGAGATTTTACTCTATTCTTCGTTATTCCCCAATTCTATGTGAAATGGCCGGGATGATGGGAAATATATAAGGAAATAAAATATATAATGAATAAGGTTAATTTAATTATAAAAAATATATTTTGAGTTTGACCTTAGTATAAAATGTGATTATTATTTTTAAGAAGAAAAAACATGTCATTGATAATTATTTTTAAGAAAGTTTAAGTTCTCAAAAAAGAATAAGTAGTAGAAAGTAGATTAAGAAAATAATCATTTTTTCAAAAGATGCTTATAAGCACATTTAAAATTTAAAAAAGTTTGCAAACACATACACTACAGTTAGTGAAAATGGTGGGTTTACTTAATTTTTTATACAAAATTAACTAAGCGGCATAAACCACGTTATTTTTGTGCCATAAAGTGTATTTTTTAAATAAAATATCTTTTTGTGGTGTTTACTTAATTTTGCATAATAAATTAAGTAAACGTAACATTCTTCCTAAAGTTACTATGTGTACAAGTACTAGTATTGTTTCTGACCCGAATTCTGACTTAAAGTCATTCAATCATAATCGAGCATAGGATACTTGACTGATCAATCTATATATATATATATATATATATATAGGGACAGGTTCAACTTACCTATAAATTTACATCTATATGATTTCGTTGCCCGTTAACGGAATTGGGCACATCGTTAGAAAGCTTACACATAGGAGATCATATGTTCAAGTTTTGGTGATATTCAGACGACGTTATCACATAGGAGATCATATGTTCAAGTTTTATATTATTTGTAAAAATTTAAATAAACAAATTCATTAACTAATAAAATTTGCTAGATATCTTGGAGAATCCAATTAAATTATATCAAGAATTCCCCATCACAGTAAATTAATTAACTCATATTAGTACATCATGCCACATGCTCAACACTCAATTATAGTAGGGCAATGCATATGAACATAAATATTATGTCTACAATATTTTTTTGTACAAAATATTGTACAACTAACACTAATAATTGGATTATTGTGGTGACAATTCATAAATATAATCTAAATGAGATCATAGTAATCTAAGGTTGATGCTAGTTGTACAATATTTTGTACAATCAATGGAAATATACAACTGACATTGTGCACCACTAAAACATGTGGGAGTCTCAATTACCAAGTCATGCATACATTTTTTATTAGTTATACAAATTAAGTATGGGGAAGGTTATATATCCCTGATTTTAGCCTTGATTTTTCAATTCCGGCCACTAGGATTGTCCGTTGACGGAATTGGGCACATCGTTAGAAAGCTTATACATAAGAGATCATAAGCCCCATGTTTA
>JAOYMZ010052516.1:0-13849 GCA_025802335.1 Pinguicula primuliflora | reverse complement strand
CCTCTTTCTTTATTTCTGGTCTCTCCTATGTTTTTTTTAACTCCCTCAGCTTACCAAACTTTAGTCCACCCTCTGCCCCATATTTAGATCTAAGGAATTTTTCCATAAGGGGTCTTCACTATCTAGTAGTCTAGCTCCCCATTTCCCATCATTGCTTGATTACAGATTGTAAGCTCCCTTACTCCTAGGCCCCCATTTTTTTTGGTTGCGTGATTTTTTCCAAGAGACAAACCCCATTCTTTTTTAGAATTTTTGAGTTTACCCAAAAAATATGATGTAGTAGCATGACAAAGAATGAAAGAATATAGTTAATGAGAATAGTCCTTCCCCCAAACGACAGTGATTTATTTTCCCACTTCTCAAGCTTCTACTTGAATTTTTCAACTACTGGCTTCCACATACTGCTTTTCCTGGGATTATCCCCATGGGAAGTCCTAGATAGATGATAGGCAGCTTCTGCAATCATCAAAAACAAAAATGGGGACATTGGGTCCCCTTGTTTGAGTCCCTTGTGTGATGTAAATTCACCCGTGGGACTTCCATTAATTAGAATGGATGAGGTGGCTGAAGTTAGACGTGCTGATATCCATTCTCTGAATCTCTTTGGAACTCCTAGATTCATGCCCATCTCATTGAGAAATGTCCAATTCATCATGTCGTAGGTTTTTTCAAAATCCACCTTTAACATGATCACTGACTTTCTGGTTTTCTTCTTGTCCCCCACTGATATATACTGTATAGTTAGTAGAAATGACCTCTTTCATGACTTTGCCCTATCTTCTTGCCAAAACTGTAGCTATAATCTTTTGCATTGCCCCTACCAGGGTGATCGGCCTGAAATCCTGCACCTGAAGGGGGATATCCTTGTTTTGCAAATAATACAATATGTGTTGCATTGCGGCCCTTTATAATTTTCCTGGTTGTGTAAAATTCCTCCAGCATCTTCACAATGTCCTCCTCGAAAATGGGAAGGAATTGCTTGATAAAGTTGAAATTTAACTCATCTGGCTCTAGACTCTTTTCTCCCCCACATACCTGGATTGCTTCTCTAATTTCATCTCTTTCAAACTTCCTTCTCAGCATCAATGTTGACTCGTCACACAGTTGGATAACATTCAATCCTTCTAGTGTAGGACGATTTTGGTTTGTTTCTGCAAATCTGTTTTGAAAATGGATCTTAAAACAGTCCTTAATTTTTTGCACTTCACTAATCCATGAGCCCTCCTCCCATACACCTCTAATCATACCTCTCCTTGGGTATTTACCCTTTTATGAAAGAAGGCAGTACTCGCATCACCTTCGCATCTTGCTTTTTGCTTCCAGTTACTTTCATCTTTTTGCTCTAGTTTTTGGATCTGTTCTTTGAGTTCCAACAGAAATTCTTCATCTGGCCTGCAATTTATCAGTTCTTCTGCTTCTTCAATTTTGTTCCTTGTATCTTTGAGTTCCTCTATCTTGTTTCTCAGTTTACCACCTTTGCTGTTGTGCCACCGCTTTATACTTGTTCTCAATCTTTTGATTTTTTCTTTCACTATGTAGCTTTAAGATCGTTAAATTTTGGCCTCATTCCAGCTATCTGCAATCATGATTTTGTAGTCCTCCCCCTCCATCCAACTGTCTAATACCTTCATTGGTTTTGCCCCCCGTTGATTACCTCTTTTGTCAGTTTAACCAGAATGTGGTCTGAATCTTCCTTGTCTAGTCCTATTTGAGTCCAGTTAACTTGAGTATCCAACCATTTTCCATTTATCAATTGGTAGAACCGTTGATAGAGGGAATAAATGCTACGTACGAATCACTCACATATTCTTCTGAATTATATGTATCTTCGGGATAAAATTGGATATGCAAGAACAGACGATTTTGATTGGAAACATTCCCGAAATGAATTCCCTTAGAACTTTGATAGTAAATGGAATATGTAGAAATGTAATTAATCAAATATTGCAAAGCCTCGATATGTATTACCGGTCAGAATTGGACCATAATGGAATTGCGGTTAATACCGACACTCTAATATCAGACTGGGGAGAGAAGATCAGAATTAGACATTGATCAAAAAGCAAGGATATCGGCTGACGTCAGTAGGAAATAAAAGATCTCTATTCTAGTTTTATCATCTGCTATGGATTTGAATTTATGAGAAATTCTAGAGAATGTTTATTGTCCTGAATTTTTCTTGTCTTTCATGAATCATAAGGAGATAACTAAAATTGGATCAAAAGAAAATGTCATTTTGCAGTTTTATCAACCGTTTGCTTGTGTAGGCAACGATCCAGTTTTTTTTTCTGAATTCTTATGTAAGGAATCACAAAAGAAGTTCTTTCAACCAAGATGTGAATTAGGAATGATGAAATTTGAACCGAGATGAACCTTGATATACCATAGAACAATACATCTTTGGTACCACAAGATATATTGGCCGCCACTGATCATTTGATTGGACTTAAATTTGAAATGGTTACACTTGATGATATGAATCATTTGAAAAATAAGCATATTCGTTCTGCAACAGTTCTTTTACAAGATCAATTCGGATTGTCTCTGGCTCGTTTTGAAAATGTGGCTCAAGGAACCATATGTATAGCAATTCGACTTAAATTGATACCGACTCCTCATAATTTGGTGACTTCAACTCCATTAGCAACTGCTTATGAATCTTTTTTTGGGTTTACACCCCTTATCACAAGTTTTAGATCAATCTTATCCATTGACACAAATAGTTCATTGAATTCTGGAGAAGAGTCCTTTGCTTTGAGAGAGCTATTCAAATCCCCTGCAGAGGTATCTCAAACTAAATACTTATGTGTAGGTTGTCAAGCAAGAAAGAATGTTCCAAAGAGACCAAAGTATTCCAGACAGTTAGCCCCTATTCAATGCCCTATATGAGTGGTCCTATCTCTAGAGTTATGACTCTCTCGAGAGCTAAGGAATGCAGATACAGAAGGATGGAAATGAGGCGTATTGCAAAGAGGAAGCTGTCTGCTGCAGCCACTTCAAATATTCAAGAGATCCTACAGGACTATGAAGTTGTACGTGATACTCAGGAATATTGCAGGGGTGAGGTGATGGAAACAATTAACTTGGCACAAAACCTGGGAGTGGAAGTAAATGAGATCCATCTAGACCAAATTATGGACATGGAGAAAAGGGATAATCAGACTGCTGTGGCCTGGTTATCTCTAATGGAGAAGGTTTTTTTGGTGAGATTCTACTATTTTAATGCATTTGCTGAGTCAAAATATTCGTGGATTTGGGAGTGGTAGTAGAAAACGTGAGTTGAGGCTACTAGTGACCAAATATGAGATTGATTTTGTGTCATTACAAGAAACTAAACAAACTGTGATGCATAGAAGAGCTATTGGCCGTATATGAGACTGATTATGATTTTATTTATCAACCCTCTGAAGGCCTCTCAGGAGGTCTCTTATGTTCATGGAAACTAGACAAATTTAAAATGAATGATTGTTGGAGGTCAAGGAACATTTTGGAGGTCTCTGGGGAATATGTTGGACAGAATGGTCCAGTTCCTGTGAAAATCCTAAATATCTATTCTCCTTGTACTTTAGAAGGAAAAAGATCTGTATGGAGAAAAATCTTGCAGAGACTGAGATTGGATAATTTGGCTATTTGGTGCTTAAGTGGGGACTTTAACAGTGTGAGACAAGCAAGTGAAAGGAAGGGTATCTCTACATCCCCTCCAGGAGAGATGACTGAATTTGATAATTTCCTGACAGCTACAATGCTCATTGATCTTCCTCTTCAGGCCAAGCAGTACACATATTTCCATCCGGGGGGATATGCTCTAGCAGAATTGACAGAATACTGGTGTCAGATCAATGGCTACACCTATGGCCTGGAGTTACACAGCAAGCTATGGACAGAAAATCCTTTGATCATTGTCCCTTAATCCTGTCTGGTGAGCAACAAAACTGGGGCCCTATTCCTTTCAAAACTTTGAATGCATGGTTCCAGCATAAAGATTTTGAAAAACTAGTCAAAGAAACATGGAGTTCAACACAGGTTATTGGGACAAAAGCTTTTATCCTGATGCAGAAACTGAAAAAGATGAAAGAGGTACTCAAAGCTTGGAATAGGAGTTTAGAGATTTGAATAAGCAGATTATGGAAGTCGAGAAGCAACTGCATAACTATGATGAGAAAATTCAACTAAGAAAAGACTCTGACCTCCAACTTCGCAAGCTAAATATTATGCTGGATAGCTTGCTCGATCAAAAGTCAAGAAATAAGTGGCTGAAAGAAGGTGATGGGAACACACAATACTTTCATGCATGCCTTAAAAAGAACAGATCAAGAAACAGCATCAAAGGGATTCAGCTGATTGGAGAATGGATATATGATGTGTAAGCAGTCAAAAGCTATATTCATGAGAGCTTTTAGAATCATTTTAAAGCTAGCATGAGCCCCTTTCCTAACTTCAATTGGACATTACCTAATCAGGTTAATCATTCTGAAATTTTTTTCTTAACTGCTCCATTCACTGAACTTGAAATTGCAGAAGCTATGAGGAACTGTGAGGGGTCTAAAAGTTCAGGCCCGGATGGATTCAATTTCAAATTCCTAAAGCACTTTTGGCCTATCATGAAAGGGGACATCCTGGCATTCTTTGAGGAATTTTGGTGTATAGGAAGAATGGTCAAAGGGATGAACACTACTCTGGTGGCCCTGGCTCCCAAAAAAGATCTTCCAGAATCTATAATGGTTTTCAGACCTATATCTATGGTTTCTTCAATGTACAAGCTGCTCTCTAAAGTTCTTGCCTCTCGTCTGAGTAAAATCCTACCTAGGATTATCTCACCACACCAAACTTGGTTCATACACAACCACTACATTATGAACAGTATAATTCTAACTAATGAAGTTATCAATGAGGCCAAGAGAAAGAAAAAACAGTGCTCAATCCTGAAGGTGGATTTCCAGAAGGCCTTTGATAGTGTAAGATGGGACTATCTCTGGAAAATTATGGCAGCAAAAGGATTTAGCCAAAGATGGATACATTGGATGACAGGTTGTGTTGAATCTGCACATATTCTATCACCATAAATGGTAGCCCTTGTGGACAGTTTAAAATGGAAAGGAGGCTTAGACAAGGTGACTCTCTATCACCCCTACTCTATGCATTGGCAGCTGAGGGATTGGATGAACTCTTAAGCAGGGCAGCAACTATGAACATTCTGGGGGCTACAGAATTGGAACAACAGGGCCATTACTCACTCATCAGCAGTTTGCTGATGACAATGTGATATTTGGAGATGGATCTACTGATGACATAAAGACTATAAAGAGGATATTGAGAATCTTTGAGTTACTCTCAGGCTTAAAGATCAATTTTCAGAAGAGTAGGCTATTCTCACCAATATTCCAGATCATGCACAAGTCACTTATGCTGATTTATTGCACTGTCAAAGAGATTCTATACCATTCTTATATTTGGGATTCAAGTGGGGGCAAATCCTCGAGTTGAGAGAACCTGGCCACCTGTGATAGATACTATCTCGAAGAGAATCAGAGGTTGGGAGAAGAAATACATTTCTTTTGGAGGAGGGATTACACTCATTAAATCAGTCCTCAGTGCTTTGCCACTCTATTATTTCTCTATTTACAAGGCACTTATGGGAGTGTTAAAGAAGATTGAGGGCCTCATATCTAAGTTTCTCTGTGGAGCAACAGCCTCTGGGAGAAGGAAGATCACTTGGATAAAATGGACAAAGCTGTGCTATCCTAAAAATAGAGGTAGTTTGGGATTCAAAGCCTTAAATCAATTCAACAAAGCACTATTGGGAAGATGGGGTTTCAGATTACCCAGGGAACCAAATGCTTTGTGGAATCAGACACTCTCATTTCTTTTTGGCCCTATAGATATAAAAAATTCTCACATATCACGGCATGATTCTATATGGTGTCGTGATATCAAAAAATGGGTATTTTCAGCTGAGTGGTTTCAACAGAATCTAATTATGAAGGTAGGCAATGGAAATGCTACAAGGTTCTGGCAGGATCGATGGGTGGTGTCTAATATATTGGCTACACAATATCCTACTCTATATGCAAATGCAACTTATAAAGATATCTATATAGCAGAGAAGGGTTGGTATGATCAAACCTGGGGAATCTGGAGATGGAATTGGATTTGGTCCAATCCACATTCTGATGAAGAACAAGCGCAACTTCAGATTCTGATGGAAAAGCTGAATTCAATGCCACCAGCTTCTAATGCAAATGATTCCTGGCAGTGGGAGCATATCATCAATCTGAAATATCCTACAGCATCGATCTACAACCAGATTATGCAAGAAAGTTGGCCTACGGAAGCACTAGACACTCATATTCCAACAGTATGGAACAAAATCATACCTTCCAAAATCAGTGCTTTTTGCTGGAGAGCAATTCAGAATCGCGTCCCGACGATTGATAATCTGGCTAGAAGAGGTGTTATGCTCGAAAGTATCCTATGCCCACTTTGCTTGGAAGAGCACGAATCAGTAGAACATCTATTTGTTCTTTGCCAGCAGACCCAAGATCTATGGAGGAAATGTATGAGTTGGCTTCGGCTCCCCCAAATCCAGCCAACTACACTACGGTCGATCCTCACTTATGCTCACGATCACAGCTTCCCCTCAAAGCTTCGAAATATTTGGACAGTAATCTGGGAACAATTTATTTGGAAGATATGGAGGATGCGAATGAAGCAGTGTATCAGCAAGAAATCCCAGACACTTCTCGGGCCCTGGAAATTATCCAAATGAATTCATGGCTTCTCTTAAGGGTATTTGGGAAAGTGGGCTTAGTCTATGGCCTTGGTGAGTGGTGTAATGACCCAATAAATTACTTATAGTACATAAGAATGCCTAAGCCCAAGAAGGATGTGTAAATATGTAAATATCCTTATAGTAATACAAATATAATTACCTACAAAAAAAAAAAAAAAAAAAAAGGTACTTGAAGACTCACCGGGCCAACTGCTCGTTTTCGGATATTAGATGTAACTGTATGGATATTTTTTTCTCTCTCTCTATAATTAATTTACCTTAACTTATATTTTCAGTTTCTTGATAAATATTTGGTATAATAGAGTTATATAGATATGGGCTGGGTTCGGAAATTGTTGAACTGAAATCTATTGGTCTAGGATTTTGCTTAATGGACCAGAGTTTGGATTGAACAGGATTAAGATGTAAATCGAATCCCTTGTGACTCACTCCGCAGAAACCAGATCACATCCTTACCGTATCTCACCGTCGCGAACCGATTGAGGGAAAATTCGGAAGATCATACTGATCTCTTGAATCGCCATGGAAGATTTTGGATTTCTCACCATCCCGTGGAATCAGGGAGAAAGAGACTGATAAGGTTGGAGCTACGGTCTATAAATACCGACTTATGGCGACGTGGAAAACACCAGAGTTGAAATCTTACGCAACCAAGCAAGTAGAAGTTGAATTTGCAGAGGAATCAGTGTAAGTACATGGATTCCAAGGAGATGGAGGCAGGCTGATTGGGTTTCTTTGGGTTATGCTTTTACGAATTTACTTGTGTATTTTCCGAAGTGCTTTTAAACTGATTTTAGGTTCTAGGGATTTCGTGTGTTTATGCTGATTAAGATAAATTGAGATTGTTTTGATACTGAGTTGTTTTGAAATTTGGATTCCACAAATTTCAGGTATTCAAAAATTGAGGATTTCTGAGCATGTGTTGGTTGGAGTCGTTTTTCTACGTATTCGTGATGAAACTGATCGTATGTCTTAGTATGAACTGTTTGGAGTAAAAACGGAGTCTTTAGGTTATAAATTTTCCAGTAATTAGCTTAGGAGTTTTTTCCCCTTCGTGCACGATTTAACTTACAAACTCTATTACTAGTAGAAGTTGAAGTAAAGGATTTTGAAACCTCTTGGAAAAGGGTTGTCGGGGTTGGGCTTAATCGAGCGTTTGCATCGAGTGTGTTTGTCATGCTTCATATTTCATTTATGATGGGAGAGGGCGTGGGTTGAGAACGCATAGGTTGGCGATGGCTCTGTTGAGCGTAGCTCTGTAGTTGGGTAAAACTCAGCCCCGTGTTGGCGGCTTGAACATGTTCTGGTTGGGCGTTAGCGTCCGGGTGCGGCAGTCGCTGTGCGTAAGGAATCATGGGTGAAGAAGGGTACCAAAAGTTGGAGATTGTGGCTTCAAGTAGGATTGAGTATGCGTCTAGTCGAGCTGGGTGATAAGTGTCCTTGAATCATGAATGGCGTGGTTGCCTGTTACCTTCGGTTTAGAATGATTTTGTTTACTTGCACTTCAGATCATGGATTTTAAAACTGTCTATCTCTATTCCCTTGCCTATTTATTTACTTGCTGAGTGATAAGCTCGCGGTTGTCGTTATTTTTGCATTCGTACTTACAGATTTAGGTCGGAACTAGGCCGATCACCGGGTAGCAGGAAGGGAGAATGGTGCTCCTGATTTATCCTTGGAATAAAGCGCTCTAATTGTAGCTTGATAAGAGAACTATGCTTAGACACCGTTTCCTTTCCGTATTTGTTTTGTTCATGAATTGGGGTACTATGTAAGACTGCGATGTGTGTTGTTACTTGATCAGACTTGAACATCTTCGACTTGCACTGAAGGATTTTTTTTTAAATTCTCACTACGTGTTTTTAACAGTGGCATAATGATACGATCCCGGGATCTTGTTCGTGCTGTCGGACCGGTGATAGGGATAGCTTCTTCCGGTCGGACTATTTTAGATTTGTGTTTACGAGCTATGATGTAATCCGGAACAAGAATTCAAAAAGAAACGGGAGAGGCACCTTCTCCCTTTGCCTTTCAATATTTCAGAAATGTTCACACAAGATTACAAAACAGAATTCCCAAGAACTAGTTGCAGATAGTTACTACTTGCTATTTAAACTAATCCACATAACGGTTACTTTCTCAAAAGTCTGAACTTCCAACGGACAGTTTGCAACGTCTCTTTCTCTGCTGCTATGGCCCAATATTATATCATGGGCCTTCTTCTGTAGATGCGGTCCATGTCCTTCTGTTGGCCCGTATCATTACTCCCTTGCTCAATTTCGCGTTTGTCCTCAAGCGCGAAGTCCAGATAGACCTTTTTCAAATGAACACGATCTTCCCACAAGGCTTCCAAAGGGGACAGGCCACGCCAGTGAATCAGATATTCTTCGGACATTGGAGTTGTGCGCTGATCCAAGACAGCGTGCGGAATTGGAAGGGTGCGGCCTTGATGGAGAGGCGACAGCTTGGGCTCAGGCGGTGGAATGCCCTTGAATTCTTTGAGTTTGGAGACATGAAAAACAGGATGCATTTTTACTTCGGGTGGCAGTTGTAGGCGATAGGCAACCGGGCCAATTCGAGCCAGCACTTGGAAGGGTCCGTAGAAGATGGGAGTCAACTTCTTTGTGTGTTTGTTCCCCAAGGAGGTGTGGTGGTATGGTTGTAGTTTCAAGAGTACCCAATCCTGTTCTTTAAAGGAAACGTCACGATGTGCTGTATCGTACCTCTGTGTCATCCTGTTCTGGGCTGCAAACAGGCATTCACGAAGCTCATCCAGCATATCATGGCGTGATTTCAGCGCCTGATCCACACCTGTCAGTTTTGCTTTGCCAGGGGTGTAATCCAGTAGGCGTGGAGGAGATCGACCATAGACTGCTTCGAACGGGGAGGTTTGTAACCCGGAGTGATAGCTCGTATTATAAGCATATTCAGCCCATGGGATCCAGTCCATCCATTTCTTTGGGTGGTCGCCTGTGAAGCATCGGAGGTAGGTCTGAACAGTGCGGTTGGTGACCTCTGTCCGTCCGTCTACGGGTGGTATGCCGTTGAAAACTGCAAGGATGTCCCGCTAAGTTTGAAGAGCTCTGTCCAGAACAAGCTTGTGAAGGCAGCATCTCGATCACAAATCACTGTTTCAGGGAGACCATGCAAACGAAAAATCTCTCGAAAGAAAGCATTAGCGACGGATAGGGCAGTATAAGGATGCGATAAAGGAATAAAATGGGTCATCTTTGTGAATCGATCGACTACTACCAATAAAACTGATTTACCCTGGGATAATGGCAAATGGTCAATGAAATCCATGGATATATCCGCCCAAACGTGCGACGGGATCGGTAAGGGCTGCAAAAGGCCTGCTGGTAATAGATGGTCCGACTTATTGCGTTGACACACAGAACATGCGGCGATGAAGTCCGTGATCTGCTGCTTCATCTTGGGCCAGTAAAAGTCTGCTCGTATCCGTTGAAAAGTTTTGAGGAATCCTTCATGGAAGAGCTCATGTATGGTGGCAGTGACGTCTGCAGGGAACACAGAGTTAGGAGGTAAAAAATACGATTTTTGTACCACAGAACCTGATCCATCCAACGCCACGGGCTGCTGTCTGTCGTTGGTTGATGTAACTCCCTCAATGCTGTGATGTCCGGGTGATTTTCAAGGGCTGATTTTATGGTGTCCAGGAGGCCAACTAGAGGCATGGAGTAAGCGCAACATTCCAATGTATCCATGCCTTTACGTGACAGTGCATCAGCAACCACGTTGTCGCGCCCCGCCTTGTATTCCACCGTGAAATCATAAGATAGCAGCTTGCTCAGCCAGTGCTGCTGGGAGACTGTAGCTGCGCGTTGTTCCAGCAAGTATTTCAGGCTGTAATGGTCTGTCTTAACCACAAAAATGCAGCCCCATAAATAGGACCTCCAATGCTGGATTGATTTCGCCAATCCGATCAATTCTTTGTCATATGCGGGTAGTCCAATGCGACGATTGCTCAGTTTCCGACTGTAATAAGCTATTGGATGGCCGTTTTGCATTAACACCGCGCCGATGCCTGAATTGGAGGCATCGCATTCCACGACAAAGGGAACCTGAAAATCAGGGAGTTGGAGTACGGGGGCTGTGGACATGGCCTGTTTCAAAGCGATAAAAGCAAGGTCTGCTTCTGGTGACCACTTGAACGCATTCCGGCGAAGCAACTGAGAAAGTGGTGCCGTGATACTCCCGTAATGCTGGACAAACCGCCGATAGTACCCCGTTAAGCCCAGAAATGCGCGTAAGCTTCGCAGATCACCCGGTTTTGACCATTCCACCATAGAAGAGAGTTTTGCGGGATTTGCTTCAACTCCAGCCCCTGAAATGATATGACCCAAATAGGCGATGCGTTCTACACCGAATTCACATTTAGAGATCTTGGCCACTAAGTGATGTTCCTGCAACTTGGCAAACGTTAAACGTAGATGGTCTAGATGTTCAGACCATGAATTACTAAAAATCAAAATGTCATCAAAAAAAATTAAAAGAAACTTCCGGAGATATTCACCGAAGACCGTGTTCATAAGTGCCTGGAAGGTAGCTGGGGCGTTCGTGAGACCGAACGGCATCACCAAGAACTCGAAATGTCCGTGATGAATCTGAAAGGCTATTAACGGAATTGAAGAAGACTCCATCCGGATCTGGTGGTAGCCCGATTTGAGATCTAACTTGGAGAAATACTTGGCTTTGCCCAATTCTTCGAGTAATTCTTCAACCACTGGTATCGGAAACCGGTTTTTGATGGTGAGCTGGTTGAGGGCCCGGTAATCTACGCACATCCGCCATGATAAGTCTGATTTTCGGATTAGAAGCACCGACGAACTAAACGGTGAGCTGCTCGGGCGAATCCATCCTTGGGCTAATAATTCGTTGCAGAGGGTCTCGATTGTCGTCTTTTGTCCATGCGGGTAGCGATAGGGTCAGGTGTTGACTGGATCAGATCCTTGTTTCAGGACAATGTTGTGATCACAAGTGCGGCTTGGTGGTAAACCCGCTGGCTGGACGAAGACTTTGTCGAATTGTTGGAGGAGTTCTTTTAAGTCCTCTTGGGTCTGTAGAGAAACTATTGTAGGAGTAGTGTCGGTGGCATTTAGGCCCAATAACGTGTGTGGTACTCCGGCCCATGAGAAGGACATGCTGGATGTTTTGAAATTCCATAGAATCGGTCCTAAACTGTATAACCAGTCCGTCCACAGAACTGCACCAAAACCACATAACGGGAGCAGGTATAGAGTAAAATTGAAGGTGATGTCTCCAAACGTAACCTGGGCATTTCGGAGTGCTCCTGGACTGAGTAAACGTTGACCGTGTGCGACCGTAATGGGCGTATGACGCAGATTGGTAGGCTGTAATCCCCATTGTCTGGCTAGCTGGATATCCAAGAAGCAGTGTGTGCTTCCGAAATCGACGAGACAAATGAGTTGTTGGCCGTGTAACTGTCCGGCTAATTTCATGGTCCCTGCACGAGTTTTTCTAGTAATGGCATTAAGTGAAATTTCTACCTGTTCCCAGTCGTCTCCGTCCTCTGCTCCCTCGTCGTCACTATCCTCGCGGATTTCAATACAAAATAATCTTTTACAGGTATGACCCTTGATCCACCGCTCGTCACACTTAAAGCAGAGGCCCTGAGCTCGTCGTTGAGCTACTTCGACTACGGTGAGCCGGCGGCGTTCTTGAGGAGCTGCTGCGGGATTAGCTACTGGTGGATGAGCTGTTGGAGGAAGAGTACGTCGAGGGGGAGGTGCTCCTCCTAGGTTTACTGGTGGAAGCGTTCGAGGGTGCAGGGCCGGCTGGGTCCCTGGTCCTGCAAAGCCATAAAAAGTAAGCTTAGTTTGGATATCCAGAGCCATTGTCATGCCTTCGTAAACTGTTTGAGGTCTTAATGAACGGAGGTCGGCGGCGATGCATGGATCAATTGCTTTGCAATATAGCGCGATTTCTGTTACGACGGGGAGACAGCCGAGCACGATGGTGGTTGCTAAATCATTCCAGCGACGGTTAAATTCCTCCACTGAGCCGGTTTGGCGAAGAGATGCTAATTTCGCCAGTGGATTCGTGAGACCGCGATTTGGGGCATACTGCTGCTTGAAATGGTAGGTAAATTCTTCCCAGTTCAGCCCTGGATATCGGAAATTAGTCGCATGCCACCATTGCTGTGCTTCCCCAATTAGGTAATAGGATGCGTGGGCTACTTTCTCCGTGGAAGGGATGTGCTGGCGGTTGAAGAAGGAGTTGCAGCGGATGAGCCAAGCTTCCGCAGATTCTCTGATGGTAAAAGTCGGGAATTCCCATAATAAATTGCGGCGGGCAGTGAGTCCAAATCCATGGGTGTCGCCGAACCCTTCTTCCGGGCGACCCATTGATCCTCCGAGCAGTGTTGAAGCTCCCAGTGGTGGTTTCTCCGGAAGGGGAACCGGTGAGGTCCCGGTCGGGGAGGGTTTGTTGGATCCGAAGGGACTGGGTGTGGGTGGGATTTTGTTGATGGGTAACTCGGGTGTTGGGCTTGACGCCGTGGGCCTTGCTATGTCTACATGGGCCGGTGGATTCAGAATGGCATGGTCTAGTGGATGCAGTATTGGTGTCTCCAATTTATCCGAAGCATCCGGGTTGTCGGTACCTCCGCCGGTGGTTTGACAGAGTCGGAGGTGGGAGCTGATTCCAGGGGAAGGGAATCGATGGGGAGGAGCGGGTTTGAGATTCCAGGACGGCCAGTAATTTAGTTTCAAAGGATTCCGCGCGGGCCGCGGCTCTGGCTTCGTACGACTCTTGTCGAAGCATCAGGGCTTGCTGTCCGGCGGCCATCTGCTCCATTACTCGCACCAGCGCTTGGAGATCAGTTCCGTCGACAGTAAGTATCGTTGCTTTGTCTCCGACCATAGAAGAAGAGGTCGAGGCAGCACGTCGCTCCGATACCAAAATGATACGATCCTGGGATCTTGTTCGTGCTGCCGGACCAGTGATAGGGATAGCTTCTTCCGGTCGGACTATTTTAGATTTGTGTTTACGAGCTATGATGTAATCCGGAACAAGAAT